>VZQC01001801.1:154749-180225 GCA_009823505.1 Rhizomys pruinosus | reverse complement strand
CTCCCCCTCCTCTTCCTCCTCCCCTCCTCTTCTTCCTTCTCCCCTCCTCTCCCTCCTTCTCCCCTTCCTCTTCCTCCTCCTCTTCCTTCTCATTCTCTTCCTCCTCCTCTTTCTCCTCCTTCACAGAAGTATGTACAGGATGTGCTGCAAGAACAGCTGGCAGAACCCGTGTACCGAGCCCTGAAGGAGCAAGGGGGGCATATTTACGTCTGTGGGGATGTCACCATGGCTGCGGATGTCCTCAAAGCCATCCAGCGTATCATGACCCAACAGGGGAAACTCTCGGAGGAGGACGCTGGCGTGTTCATCAGCAGACTGAGGGTGAGTGCCGGGTGACATCCCAGCGATGCTGGCGTGTTCATCAGCAGGCTGAGGGTGAGTGCCAGGTGTCATCCCAGCTCCACAAGCTTCTTCCTCACTCCTGCTTTTTTCCTCAATTCAGGGAGCTCTTTCTGTAGTTAAAACTGGGACTATAGTTTGTACCTAGCCACGACTAAGAGAAAAGATGGACGGTGGGCATGCAGTTGCACAAAACAATAGGTTTTTAGGCTATAGTGTGTGAAAATAACAAGGGTGGGCCTGGGGGTAGCTATACAGAAACCATCTGGACTCAACTCTTCCTGACCCCAGAGCCCTCCTCCCTGTGCAGTTGTATGCATTTAGAGCTGCCCAAAAGAAGATTTGCCCAAGGAAAACAAGTGGAAACTGAATGTCACTCTGTGCTTACACTCTAAACCGTGCACCTAGCAGGGATCTGTGTCCTCCCTAAAGGAGGGGCCTTTCCTTAATGTGCTCAAAGGCTAGGTAGAGGCTAGTGGCAGGTCAGCCAGCAGAGTCCTAACTGTGTGACCAAGTGTCCGAAATGAAACTGATTTCCAGACCTCCATGGAGCCCCAGGTACAGTGTTAGTCCCACCCTGCATCCCTCCTTGCTTTCCTAAGCAAGCAATGGCCAAGTGTGTTTTTAGCATGGGGGAAGGAGCGCATGAGTGCCATGGTACGTGTGGGGGTCAGAGGACAGCTCGTGGGAGTCAGCTCTCTCCTCCACCATGTGGACTCCAGGGATCGAACTCAGGTTGTCAGTCTTGGTGGCAAGCACCCTTGCCCACTGAGCCATTTCATCAGCCCCAATAGTAGTTATACACTTCTATGGAAGAACCCCTTCTCTACACCTAACCCTAAACCCCAACAGTTGAAAAGACCTGAATTGGGGGAGTTCCGGGTTCAAGTGAGAGAACTGTTTCAGTAAATAACACACACACACACACACACACACACACACACACACACACCACAGTGGGAGGAAAGAAAGTAATGCTAGATAGGAGGGGGGCTGAGGATCCCGCCCCACTCTTACTTCTCAGACACAGTCCTCTGGAGACAGTTGCATAGCTTCCCAGGAACTTTGCAAAGAAACCTCCCTCACTGAACGTAAACCCACTCTCCCCGAGTGTGGGCATGTGGCAATAGCAGCAAGTGCAAGAATCGAGGGCACATTGGGGCCCTGCTGGCCAAGCCAAGGACCCAGCTCCTATGATCACCAGTTTTGCTGTGCATCCCCCCTTCCACCCTTCAAGAATATTCTTCATAACTGCCCTCCCCCCATTTTTGCAAAGAGAGTTCCCATCATCTTGTCCATCATATATACATCCCCTGTGCTCAGAGTGGACCCTAGGGCCTTGTGCCTGCTCTATAAGCTCCAACACTGAGGTACATCCCAGCTGCTTCTTGGAACTACCAAGAAAACTGCGCTTTGGGCAGCCATGGGGTGCTCCCTGAGGACTCCACAGCTCCCCCTCTTTCCTCCCCCATATGCTGGTACCAACAGGTTTGGATGTCTCATGTTGAACCCAGCCTTTCCCAGACCTGAACTTGCAGGGTTAAGTAGGGGGAAGAGGGAGAAGTCAAACAAGCATTTGGTCTCATCTGGCTTCATTGTCTTCTGGGCTCAGAATCCACAAGGCCGTCTCCCTTTTTTCCATATAATCATACAATGGGTTCTCTGCTACCCAGTCTAGAGGCTCCCCAGAGCGCAGGGCCCTGCTAGCACAGTCATAGAGTCCCCAGGACATTGCCTGGGCCTTTGTCTTGTTTGGGTACTTTCCATTCCATGTATCACCCTGCCTGCTCCTCTCCTAACTGGTATCTGCTACAACCCCTAGGATGACAATCGGTACCATGAGGACATCTTCGGAGTCACCTTGCGGACATATGAAGTGACCAACCGCCTTAGATCAGAGTCCATTGCCTTCATCGAAGAGAGCAAAAAAGACACAGATGAGTGCGTTGGCTCCAAGCCTGAGGGGAGGGGACAGTTGGAGATGCCTGACTTTCCCACGCTGGGGTCCCCAGACCAGGGGCAGTGGCACCACCAGGGACCATGTTGGAAATGCAAATCTCCACCCGATATGGTGGAGCATGGCTATAGTCCTGGCCCTTCTTAGGCAGAGGCAGGAGGATGGCTAGTTCAAGGCCAGCCTGAGCTATATACTATCCAGAGCATCTTTCAATAAAACAAAATAAAGAAGTGCAAATTCCCTGGTGGCCTGGACCTGCCACGTCTGACACTTGGAAGTTATGGTGCAGTGATCTGCAGGCTCTCTGGGAACTATGAGGACCCCACAGTGTGGGAACCCCTGATTTGTGTGGCAGTGCATGTCTAGGGCGCCCCCTAGTGGAGCAATGGCTCGTTGTGGGATGCTATTACTGTAGCTCTTCACACCTCTGCTGCTAGGATTACAGGTGTGCACTGGCACACTCAGCTGTCCCTGGATCACACTGATGTCAGCGGGGATATGTTCCTGGGTGCAAATTCCAACAGACAGGATTCTGACAATTTCACTCAGCCTCTAGAAATTGCCAGAAACAGCCTGAGGCACCACAAGAGTGGTATGGAATCTCACTGTTTAAACTTTAACTTTGGTAGCAGCAAGTTCGTCAGTTGTCCACTCCACCCCTACCCCTGCCCCTCACAGCAGGCGGGAACTCAGCTGTCTTCTCCAGTGCCTGAATGGGCTTGGCTTCCTGAGCCTTCTCATTTTTTTTTTCTTCAGAACACACTGTCCACCATGCTCACACTGTGTGTGTGTGTGTGTGTGTGTGTGTGTGTGTGCATGTGCATCTGTGTGTGCATGCATGTGGAGGCCGTAGGTCAGCATTGAATCTCTTCCCTTCTCATTCTCTACTTTTTATGAGAGAGGGTTTCCCTCTAGCCCCAGCTGGCCTGGAACTCGCTATGTTGACCAGGCTGGCCCCCCTCAGAGATCTGCCTGCCTCTGCCTCCCTAGTGCTGGGATTAAAGGTGTGTGCCACTATACCTAGCTCTCCCTTTTATTTTTGAGACAGAGTCTCTCACTGAAGCAGAGCTCACTGATTCAGCTAGACTGGCTGGGGTCCTCCTGTCTCTACTTCCCCAGAGCTGGGGATGCAGGCACACACGGCCACACTCACCTTTTTACATGACTGAGGTCATGGTCTCATTCTTGTATGGTGAGCTCTTCATCCACTGAGCCAACCCCCCAGCCTCATATCAATGTCTCTAAGTTCATACCTTCCTTGATGGATTGTGGAAAGCCCTTTTCATGTCTGTCTTGCTGACCAGCTGTATCGGTGAGTAAACATTCAGACATCCATTCGAGGGAAGCCCCTACTGTGTGCACCAGGCCCTGTTCAACATACTAGGACTAGTAAAGAAAGAAATCCCCTTAGTCAAAGTGCAGGCAGCTTGCTCTGGACTCTCTTTCAAGATTTTTTTAAAACTGTGTGTGTGTGTGTGTGTGTGTGTGTGTGTGTTTGTGTGTTTGTGTGTTCACCCATATGCAAGTGCCCACAGAGCCCAGACGTATTACATCTCCTGAAACTGGAGTTACAGGCAATTATAAGCTTCATGATACAGGTGCAGATGCTCTTAACTGCTGAGTACAAATGCTCTTAACTCTTAACTTTAGCCCCTCTGGTCTCTTTTTTTGTTTGTTTCCTTTGGTTTTGTTTTCTTGAGATAGCATCTCACTGAATTGCCCAGGCTGGCCTCAAACTTACTGTCCTCCTGCCTCTGCCTCCCAAGTGCTGGAATTCCAGGTGCGTACTCACACACACACACACACACACACACACACACACACACACACCCGTCTCTGGATCACCTGAAAGACACAAAGGGACCTGGCTCTCTGCAGTGAACTAATAACACCTCCCCCTCTCCTCCAACAGGGTTTTCAGCTCCTAACTGGATCCTCCTGCCCCAGTGGGATGGCGAGGTGGCTGCCGCAGTGCTCCAGCGAGAGCAGCTGCAGTTGACTAGACGCGGACACACATGGCTGAACCTCTCCCATGGGACCTGACTTGCTCCACACACACACTGCCTCTTGTCCTGTCTCTGAGTCCTGGTCCCTCCTCCTCTGGGCTCGCGCTGGGTTTCCCCTTCACTTCTGTGCTGCAATGCCTTGCCCTCGTACCCTGCAGTGGCTCTTACAAATCCGCGTCCTCCCTACCTGCTTGCTACAAAGGGCAGGTCATGGCACATGAAACCACTGGGTTGTGGCTGTCACTCATGTTGAGATCTGTCCTCTGGGGTCCCTGGAAAGGCAACAGGCACTGGACTTCAGTATTATCCTGAACTAGTCCCTCAACCACTCCAGCACCCTCCCATCCTTTTTTTATGCTGGTTAGTGCGTGTGTGTGTGTGTGTGTGTGTGTGTGTGTGTGTGTGTGTGTGTGTTGGGCCTGGGTCTCTGTCCTCTTGCCCGTACAAGTGCACCAACCTTACATGTGAGCCCACTGCCTTCATGGAGGAAGCCCAATGCTACGAAATCTGTCCCTAGCCCTTGTTGATTCCTCATATATCCATCATGAAAGGCCTGCGCCAGTCTCCCTGAAACCTCGGCAAGTCCCTCAACGGTCCAGGTAGAAAGATCAGAGGAGACAGGTGTGCGATGGAGAGGAAGATGCCACTGTAAAAGAGCTCATCGTAGCATTTGATGCATTACATTCATGACCAGAACCATGATGGGAAATGAGCCCAGTGGCTGCATCAGGCCCTGCTTGTTCCCACTCAATGTGGCCACTCGTACTGAACCCTTTCTCTAGGCCGGGGAGCATGCTGGGAGTGTCCTATTTTGTCAGCAGGGGAGTTAAGGTAGCTTAACTAAGTGTCCCCTCATCAAATGACTGGATGGAATTTCTTTAATGTTTGGAAGCCTGAAAGCAATGTCAAGGAAGAATATGAGTGCTGTTTGTTTTTGCAAATGGGCCCCCTGCTTTACACTTAGGAGTAAGAGAGGAAAACCAGTTGAAAAGCAATCAGAGCGGACCTAGTTATCTGCAACAGGAACCGTAATGCAGACTGTCGAGAGTCTGGCTAGCCGGCTTTTCACCCCGTGAAAATCATTTTGACAATATCCTTATCCTTGGATCCCCCAGAATGGGCAGCAGAGGTGACCATGAAAACTGGATCCAGGATAGGTTGGCCCTTGGAGGTAGCTGAGCTGGCTCACCTTCTGAGTCAGCAGGGGATGGTCCCTTCTATGCTACTGTGCTTAGGAATCAGTGCCTGGCAGTACTAAGAAATAGTTCAGAAACCCCTATAACTCCAGCCTCAAGAGCTGCCTCTGCATTCCTGTTTGGTTCCTGGCTCCCAGTTCTGTGCTCTTATTTGGGTTTGTCAGACAGAAAAATGGCAGTTCTTCTGTGTCCTGAGTTGGGGCCAACCTTTCTTGATGCTCAGTTTGGGGAGCTATTAAAGAGAAAGTGCCAAGGACTAAAGTTGGGGGGTCCAAGGCTCTAAGAGCTTTAACCCCCTTTTTCCCTTTTTCTCTTTTAGACAGGGACTCCCATAGCCCAGGCTGACTTTGAACTCACTGTGTAGCTGAGGATGACCTTGAACTCCTGATCTTACCTCCCCAGTGCTAGGATTATAGGCATATACCCCCGCCACACACACACACGCACACACACACACACACACACACACACACACACACACACGCAGTTCATGTGGTGCTGGGGGTCCAACCAAGCACCTCATGCATGCTAGGCAAGCACTCTACCAATGGAGCTATATCTCCACCCTTTAACACCCTCCCCAAGTTCAAAGACAAGTCTCATGTTTCCCAGAACACCCCCACTGTGTCTCAGCACTAGCTTGTGAAGTTTGCCCCCCTTATAATCTTGTCTGCCCTCCTTTAATTCCAATTTTTTCCTGCTTGGTCTTCTGTGGCTGTAGAGACTAAGCCCCCAGCACCCCTAGTGACTCTTTCTGGCCTAGGGGCAAGCCAGGTATAGCTTGCTTTTGTCCTTCCAACACAGGAAGCCCGCCCCTGGTAGCTCTCTTCCCTGGGACCTTCTCAGCCCTTCGAGGCTCTGGGGACACTTCCTAAGATCTCACTAATTCTCTGTGTCTGAACTCCTGTGTCCAGCCTCCATCAAAGAGGCATTAGCCAGAGCTTCCCTCTCTGCAGGCTAAGCTGCATGCATGCATGCACAAGTGAGTTTCCACCTCAGGATAAGGAGCACTCACTCATGCCAGGATCCTCCCGGTATATCCCTGCACTCTGAGCAGTCGGTATGGAAGAGAAAGCCTGGTGCCCATGCCATTTGCCAGAGTCCTAAGACATGATTATGTAACCAGGTTCATCATTCTTCCCAAGAGGGACTTTGTTTTTTTGTGCTAGAGATAGAACCCAGGGCCCCGAACATGCCAGGCAATCACTCTACCACTGAGCTACATCCTCAGACCCCATGTGAGACCACTGAGTAACTTGTCAAGAGGCAGAGTGGGCTGGGAGAGGACGTGGGAGGTCAGTGGCTCCAGGGTGAGTCAATACTGCCCTCTGCTGGTAGAGTGTAGTTCAGGCTCACACCTAACCAAGTACAAACTATGGTCTAGCAGCGAGTGATCTGGGGAGACCCAGGTTGGAACCTATTTGTTTCCCTTTCCCCTCTGCATTATCTCTGATCCCATTTCATGAAAGTAGATTTGACCAGGAAAAAGGAGTGATACCCCCTGACACAGGAAGACAGGAATCTCACGCTCCCCAACACGACTCCCAATTCCCATCCCTCATTGTGGAAGAACAGAAGCAGTTCAATCTCTGGGAGAGATGAGGCCTTCCCTGGGTATTGCCAGGTGTCTTTCTTTTGGGGAAAACACTTCCGATCCCTCTCATAGGACTTTGCAAGCAGACCTGAGTACACACACTCTGCCTGTTCATGCAGAAGGCCTCAGGACGGCTGCTTGACCTTCCTGAGACTTCAGATCTCGTGAAGGTGCACGGTGAATCGATGAGACAACATGCCAGACCCAAGCTCTAGCAAGCTCCCACTTTCTCCTCCATTATAACATGTCCCGGTCCCACAGCACGTGGAGGGAGCCTTGCAACATCAAGGCTGATTTGGGCATCAGCTTGAACAAGGGAGAGGCAGGTGGAGTCATAGATTCTTAAGCTGATTGACAGGACCTGGTACCCTGGCTGTCAGCGACAGTAAAGACAGAGACAGTAGAGTAGCTTTGACCCTGGTTGACGGGGAGATCCAGTCAGGCCTCAAAGGAACGAAACACCCAGGCAGTTGACACAGGACAAGAGCGCTGATTTTCCTTTGGGATTCCAAAGAGCTTGGGTTTTTTCCTACGCCCAAACCAAGAGGGAGGGGTTTGGGCCCAAATGGTAGACCAAGTAGTTCTGGGCAGGGTGAGCAAGCCTGATGTCTGAACACCATTCCTATAGCATCAGCCTCTTCATTCAGCCTTGAAAAGCTTGGGGCTTCAAGCCAGCCAAATAGTTTATTTCCTTCTGGGGCCTCACCCCTCAAGGACTAACACAGATGGTTCCCAGGAACAGGGAGTTGGCCTTCGGGGGGGCCAAGGCTAGCCTGGCCTTTTCTTTGTTCCTCTCATTCACCCCCTCTTCAGTCCACTGCAGGGCTCTACCTAGAAAAGGAGTTAACTGTGCTGAGTATAAAACGTGAGGCTCCAGGAACGCTCTCAGTATCAATTGCTGAACATCCCAAACCCCCAATCCAATCCACAATGCTCCAAAATCCCAAGCACTCTGAGCATCAACATGATGCCGTGATTGCAGAATTTAGTTCATTCTCAAAATCATTGAAAATAATGGATAGACTGGAGGTGGAGCTCAATGGTAGAGCCTTTCCTATCACGCTCAAAGTCCTGGATTCCGTCACCTCAGGCTATTATACAAGGTGTATATGAAAAGTAAATGAATTTCATGTTTAGAGGTGAGTGCCATACACACAATAGCCCATTATAAATATGCAGATATTACAATATCAAAAAACATTTCCAAAATCTGAAATCCCAAGCATTTTCTCAAAGGACATTCAACCTATCATAGTGGCAAGGGAGGTCACCTGTGCTCAGCAATGCCTTGAGTGCTTATAAGTCTGTCTCTCTGGTCCTGACATAGTTGAATGGTTCTGGATAATCAGGCATAACTAATCCAAGGCAATAAGTTACTAGCAGCATGGCCCTGGCAGGCAGAAGTGAAGTGACTTTACACACCACTTCCCACCATCTATGAATCAGGACATGGCAGTGGCCAGATTGGGTCTCAACATCTAGCAGACTCTAACCCTGGGCCCAATGATCTGGATCATATCGCTGTGAGGAGCCAAGCAGAATATCATGGAGGCTGTCCTAGGTGACCTCTTCTACTTAATGCTGCCAGCAGCCTCCTGTCATTTGCAGCAGCCACACAGGTCACCAGAAAGTGCCCAGTGTTGCTTGGGAGGGTAGTGCCTCCAGCCCTTGGCCTGAGGGAACATTGCTTTCAGATTTCACGCTCTGTAGAACCACTGCTGCCATGGGTCTTCTGACTGAACACCCAGAGGAGGTCAGCAGAAGTTGTTACCTGCTTCAAACCAAGACTGGAAAGCTCTGTAGAGAGGCTGTGGTAGAGGCTCAAACTCAAGCCAGGGGACAGAAACATTTTAAGATACACCGAGGCCCATCCCTTGCCCCCACCCCACCTCCATGCCCTGGGCTCTGTCTTCCTTGTTTTGTTACTGTGTTGTCCTTTTGACTGTAAGACCCAACAGTAGCTTTCTGGAAGTTCCAGGCTCCACGTGAGATCAGGCAACCCACATCAGCTGCACACGCAGTTGTTCATTCTGGGGGTTAGAGGGTGCTAGAGAGAGTGGGCAGAGCTGAGGTTCTGTCTCGCAGTGCACACACTGTCAGAAACTCAGATGCCCCCCCACACCACTGACCTCTCTATGCTGCCAACCTTTGCCAAGTGTCCTATGGGCTCCAGCACCGCCACCCACCCCACGCCCTCGCAAGGTTGTCCAGGCTGTGTTCGCGCATGCTCTTCTCTGTGGTCCTCATCTTCCCATTTTATGGGAGTCAACAAAAAGTCTATTTATGCTTGTTTGCATTATGGTTAAACTATTAAAAAGTGGACTCGACTTGGCTGGCTATCTTCTTTTGTTTCATGGCTTGGGTGTCCAGGAAGCCCACATTGAGATAGCTGGGAGGACACTGATAAGGGGCACTCCTGGGCAGAGGAAGAGGAGGTCAGCTGGTCAGAGGGGAAGCTGAGCTACACTGGCTCAGGAGACATTGCAGAGAGTTCTAATGATGACCTTTCAAACCAGGTCTGGTGGTACAGGCCACTATTCCCATTTACTTAGGAGGCTGAGGCAGGAAGATCACAAGTTCAAAGCTAGCTTGGTCTGGAGTCAGTTCCAGGCTACTTTGAGCAACTTTGTAAGAAACTATCTCAAATTAAAAGTGAAAAAAACATGGCCCGGGGCTGGAGAGATAGCCTAGCGGTTAAGAGCACCGACTGCTCTTGCAGAGGACCAGGGTTTGATCCCCAGCACCCACATGGCGGCTGAGAACCGTCTGTGACTCCAATTCCAGGAGAACTCCAGTTCCAGGGGAATCCGAGACCCTCTTCTGACCGCTGCGGCATTGCACGACACGGGTGCACAAACCTACATGCAGACAGTACATTCATACACATACAAAAATAAATAAAATTAAAAAAAAAAACATGGCCCAAGAAGGGCTAGAGAGATGGCCTAGTTAGCGAAATGTTTGTCTTGCAAGCATGAGGACCTGAATTCAGTCCAGAGCCCATGAATAGAAAAGCTAAGCATGGTGGCATGTGTTAGTGACCCCAGTGCTGGGGTAGTGAGCTGCAGGCCACTGAGTGGCCTTGTCTTATAAAACAAGGTGGTTCCTAAGGAACAACACCCAAGTTGTCCTCTGGCCTCCACACAGTATGTATTCCTGCACACATATGCAAATGCACACACACACACACACACACACACACACACACACAAAAGAGGACCAAGGATATAATTTAGCATTAGGTCACTTGCCTAGCATTTGTGAGGCCCTAGATTCAATCCTCGGTATGCAAAAGAGAAAAACTAAAGTTTTTTCAAATGTGTCCTGATTTGGGACCAGAAGGTTTTGTACACATAAATCAGTGTCTGCAGGGCCAGAGCACTCTTTAGCCAAAGCTACCCACAAAGGCCTGGCCGCTGAGGATACTCCAGGCTGCTGGCAGTGTTGGGGTTGGCGAGAGACCTCCTCCCCCAAATCCCACCCTCCTCCCCATCACAGCCCCATGCATAAGAGGGGCCCAGAGAGGCAGCAGCACCATCACCTCAGTCCTTTCTTCTCATATACATAGAGAGGCAGCAGCACCATCACCTCAGTCCTTCCTTCTCATATACATAGAGGCAGCAGCACCATCACCTCAGTCCTTCCTTCTCATATACATAGAGAGGCAGTAGCACCATCACCTCAGTCCTTCCTTCTCATATACATAGAGAGGCAGCAGCACCATCACCTCAGTCCTTCCTTCTCATATACATAGAGAGGCAGCAGCACCATCACCTCAGTCCTTCCTTCTCATATACATAGAGAGGCAGCAGCACCATCACCTCAGTCCTTCCTTCTCATATACATAGAGAGGCAGCAGCACCATCACCTCAGTCCTTCCTTCTCATATACATAGAGAGGCAGCAGCACCATCACCTCAGTCCTTCCTTCTAATATACATAACTCAAGGAGCACAGAGTTAAAATGTGGCTGATTTCAAACCCAGTCCCACAAAGAAGAGACTTGAAAAACCACTGCAAAGGCAGACAAAGAGGCACTGGCCTGAGATACTGACAGGTTGGTTGCTATAAAGGGAGGGATGGGGGGTGCAGGATGCTGCATTTCTGTATGCCCTTCTGAACACAGCCATCAGGTCCTCATAGCCACTTAGTCACACCAATTTCCTGTGCTATAGAGCACAAAGTCAGCTACTGATATGATTCCGTGGATAAAGGCATTTGCTGCCAAGCCTAAAGACCCAAGTTCAATCCCCACCAGGACCCACACAGTAGGAGAGAACTGGCCCCCAAAAGTTGTCTTCTGATAGCCACATGTGGCTGATAGCATGTGCAAACACACACAGATACACAGACATAACAACAACCACAAGCAAACAAATAAATTTAAGAATTATTTATTTAAAAAAATAAACTGGGTGTCTCAAAAAGACCAAAAAAATAAAAAATAAAATAAACTGGGGCTGGAGAGATGGCCTAGTGGTCAAGAGTACCGACTGCTCTTGCAGAGGACCCGGGTTCAATTCCCAGCACCCACATGGCAGCTGAGAACCATCTTTAACTCCAGTTCCAGGGGAATCCGACACCTCCTTCTGACCTCTAAGACACTGCACGACACGGGTGCACAAACCTACATGCAGATAGTACATTCATACACATAAAAAATAAAAAATAAACTAAAGCAAATTCTTAACTACAAGGCGCTTTCTTCCACCTCCACCCCGCTGTTGCCCCCACACTGTTCCTAACGTTTCCTTAGTCCTACCCTTGAGTTTCATCTCTAAGATCTAGTGTGAGATGAAGGCCAGACATGGAGGAGGAACCAGGGAAGGTTTCTCGTGCCCAACTCCTCCCTGCCTCATAAAATTTATTAAACAATTAATACAGTGGCTAACAGCTATGAAAAGCTGTTAGCTTGACAAGGGTGCTTTGGTATGTTATTTGGTGTGTCACTTATGAATAGGACACGTCCTGGAAAATTCATCAAGACATTGACAGACACACCACCATTCACCTATAATGATTCTCTAATTTAAAGCTTTGGAAACTGAGGCATAGGGGAATCAGACAGCTTGTACAAGATCAATAGCTAGCCAATGACTGAGGAGGGGCAGCAAGAACTCAGCCTGGCCAGCCCAAGGCCTTCACTCTAATCCACCACACTGGGTATCTGCTGAGACATCAGACCTTCTTGATTCAAATCCCAGCCCCTCCAGTTCCTAACTGTGCAACTTGGGATAAGTTACCCATCCTCCTTGTGCTTCAATTTCTTCACTATAAAATAAGTTCTGAATGTTGTCATTTGTTGGATTGCATACACTGGGATAGGATAGGATGATTTTGCTGGGGAAATAAACAGCCCTAAACTCTGGTCCTTCCAGTGGTTTCTTTCTCTTCTGAGGTCAAGCACCTTCTCCCTGAAGCTATCTGATATTTAAGCACTGAGTTTCTCTGGCCTCTTCAGACCACTTGTAGAGTCGATCCTGGATATCTCCCCACCTGCCCACTAGTACTGGCTCACGGGACAGCCCCACTACCTGTGTGTTTAACGAGCTCCCCACCTGATACCTACTGGGGCCAAAGTTTTGACAGGTCTAGTCTCAGAGGCATATGGGGACAAGTAAACATCAAATGCATCAGGCTGGAGAGATGGCTCATCGGTTAAGAGCACTGGATGCTCTTGCAGAAGACCTAAATTTGAATCCCAGCACCCACATGATTGTTAACAACCTTCTGTAACTCCAGTTCCCGGAGATCTGATGCCTTCTGATGCATGACAGGGGTGCACTTACACACATGCAGGCAATACACTCATACATATAAAAAATAAAAGTAAATTTAAAAAATTTAAATGCATCCCAGCTGTAGAGGTTCTGTTGCCTGGCAACCAGGTGAGAATTTCAAGTTTGCACCAAAACAACCTATTCAAGTACAACTCAAAGGGGAAAGGAGTGTGGTGTGTATGTGTGGAAGGAGGGAGAAGAGGGGTTTTTTAAAGATTTATTTATTTTTACCTTATGCTGTGTGCTTTGCCTGCATGTACGCATGTGTGCTGCATGCATGCCTGGTGCCTGTGGAAGCCAGAAGAGGGCAGAGATTCCTCTAGAACTGGATTCATGGGTGGTTGTGAGCAGCCATGAGGGGTCTGGGAACCAAAGTCAGGTCCTGTATAAAAGTTCTATGTGCTCTTAACCACTGAGCTATCTCTCCAGCCCTGGATAAGAGGAGTTACAAGTCACTGGAGACCAATCTAGAATATTGGCTCCCCCAGGGCATCAATATGGCTCAGTAGGTAAAGGTGCTTGCCACCAAGTCTGATGATCTGAGTTCAGTCCCTGGAACCCACATGATGGAAGAAGGAACCAATGCTACAAAATGGTCCTCTGACCTCCACACATCATGTACACTGTCACACAAACACATACATGCATATTCTCTCTCTCTCTCTCTCTCTCTCTCTCTCTCTCTCTCTCTCTCTCTCTCTCTGTTTATATAGGCTTCCCAGTCACATAGTAAAAATGTACTTATATTCAGGGGGTGGTGGTTCATGCCTTTAATCCAAACATTCAGGAGGCAGAGGCAGGTGGATCTCTTGTGGGTTTGAGGCCAGCATAGTATATATAGAGAGTTTAAAGCCATCTGGAGCTATAGGGCGTCCCTGTCTTGAGGAGGAGGAGGAGGAAGAGGAGGAGGAGGAGAAGGAGGAGGAGGAGGAGGAAGAGGAGGAGGAGGGAGAGAGGAAGGGAGTGGGGAGGAGAAGGGGAAGGAGAAGGAGAGGAGGAGGAGAAGAAGGAGAAGGAGGAGAAGGAGGAGAAGTTCAAAGTTATCTTCGCTACATAGCAAATTTAAGGCCAGCCGAAGATACAGGAGTCCCTGTCTCTAATTGATTAACTAATTAATTAATTACTTTTTCACTATCTCCTTGGCAAAATCACCAAAAGAACAAAACCAGAGAACAGGGATGGAGAGTTGGCTCCATGGTTTAGAACACTTGCTGTGCAACATAGGTACCTGAAGTCAGATCCCAGCATCCATATAACAAGCCACGCATGGTCGCATGCACCCTAAGGCTGCAGGAGCAGAGGCAGGAGGCTCACTAAGGCTTGCTGGTGCCAATGGAGCTGAAAAGATGAGCTCCAGGTTCAATTAGAGACCCTGCCTCAAAGGAATAAGGCAGAGAGTGACAGAGGACAGCCCATCTCTGGCCTCCAAATGCACACAGACACACAGACACAGATACACACACACAGACACACACACACAAAACACAAAGACATACTTATAATCTGGTTAGACATTCAACCACCATCACCAAAAGGAAATTATTTTTTCATGCCCTCTGGGAGAAAGAACATTAAACTCAGCGAATCACAGAAGAATTTAGACATTTAAAAAAATTTAACTCAAAGTCTTTGTTTCACTAGGCCTGGCAGGAGCAGCAAGGGAACGAGGCGTCTTCTAGGCTCCCCACAGGTTTTCCCTGTGGACTGTCCACTTGACTGTCGTTATCCACCATGCAGGGACTGGAACTGAACCTAGGTCCTCTGCAAGAGCCGCCATGCCCTTAATCTCTGAGCCAGCTCTCCAACCCCTATGTGCAAGAATTTTAAGACCTTCCTGGCTACACTGCCTGCTCTCCTCTTTCCCCTCTTCATTTCACAGGATTGCCACTAGGTAAAGCAACTCTCAGTTGAGAGGAATCCTCAGCGATATAACATAAGCTCAAGGGCAGCAGCTGTAGCATCGTAAACAATACACAATGTGCAACTGGTTCTAGTTTGTGATATTCTGAATAGATACAAATGGAAATGCAATTTATTTTTCCGAAAACTGAGTATAAACTCTATGGAGAGAGATACCCCCCCCCCGCCTTCATCTAACCTAATGGCATCACATTCCTTGCAAAGCACACACTGTCCCAGATTGACCGTCTAGAAAGATCTCTTTCATACCATTAGTCATGCTTTTGGTCAAAGGCATTCACTGCCACTGGGGACCCCTCAGGCCAACATGTAGAGTGCACGCCTAGGTTACCAGCCCTCTTCTTTCTCCACCCTGGCTCCACCGGACCCTTCCCTCCTAAGCTGGCTGATTCTTCCTGAGAGATTTCAGCACAGCTTTGTGACCTTGGTTCTTCCCCTTACAGAGGCCGCCTGCACTCCGTCCACCCCCCACCTTTGTCAATCCCATTTCTCCTGCTGAGGATTTGGTTCGAAAGGCCTCTGTATTAGTTACTTTTCTCAGTGTATACAAGAAGAACAACCTAAGGAAGCAAGGGTTTATTCTGCCCTGCAGTTGAATGGTTCAAGCCACTCTGGGCGGGAAATCATGGCAGCTGGAGGGTGGGCTGGCTAGTAGCGTGTGTCCACAGTCAGGAAGCCCAGTGATGAATACTGGTGCTCAGCTCGCTCTCTCCTTCTTATTTGGAAAGGGACCCTAGTTCATGGAATGGCACCTCCCATATTCAGGGTGGGTCTTCACATCTTAGTTAACCTAATTGAGATAATCCCTCACAGGTATGCCCAGAAGTATGTTTCCATGGTGATTGGAAATCCCATTAAGTCGAGGATCAAAATGAACCATCACCCCCTCTTTTCTGGAATCCACTCCCATCTAGTCTTTCTGCCCATCCTGGCTATGTGGAGACGGAGGATGCTGTGCAGCCCTGGCTGTCTGTATGCACATCAATGCGGTCTACTCTTTGTGTATCAGTTACCTGTTGCCATAGTGATGCCGAGTAACAAACAGCCTCAAATCTCCCCATATGCTGCCACACCATTGCAACAGAGGTTAGGGGAGCACAGGTCCAGACTGAGAGTGAGAGTGTTCCCCACCAAAGACCCTGGCTGGCCAGCACCTTTGTTTCTGTCCCATGAGACCCACTAGGCACTTCTGGCTTCCAGAACTGGGGAATAATCACAGTGTAGTTTTAAGTTCTAAGGCAGTAATAGAAAGTTAAAGCAGGTGGTGAGGGCCGCCTGGCTGTGACATATGCTACCCCATTGATTGCCAGGGTTGAAAGCTGAAACAGAAGTCCAGAGATGTAGCTCCGTAGTAGAGTACTTGCCTAGCATTTGATCCCCTAGAGCTGGAGTTATAGGTAATTGTGAGCTTCGTGATGTCTAATAATGTGACCTTAAATTTTATTTATTTAACTTTATGTGTATGAGTGTTTTGCCTACACCTATGTGAGTACGCTGGTGTCATGCAATGCCCACAGAGGCCAGAAGAGGGCATTCGATCCCTTGGAACTGTAGTTATAGGTGGTTGTTAGCCACCATGTGGGTGCTGGGATCCTCTGCAAGAGCAGCCAGTGCTCTTAACCTCTGAGCCATCTCTCCAACCCCTTCCCTTCTTCATCTTATAAACACCAACACCCTGTCCTCAAGGAATCTGATTTGAGGCTCATCCAACTTGCACATAGACTCTCTTATGAAAACCTCCTTTCTTCAGTGACTGTCAGGCTGTCATGACCAAGCAGGCCTGGTCCAGTCAGACTCAGGCCCCTTCTATAAAGTTCCATGACATTTACATTTAACCTGCTATGTGCTTCCATGTATCTAACCACTTCTAGATGACCTTTAACACCCAGTACAAAGCAAAGCTGGATACATAGCTATTTACTATGTGGCTCAGAGGATAAAGGCAAGAAAAGTCTAGACATGCCCAACAGAGATACAATTTTAAGATGTTTTATTTGTTTTTGAAACTGAATCTAACTCACTATGTAGCCAAGGGTGACACTGAACTCCTGATCTCCTGCCTCCACCCCCACAGTGCTAGCATTACAGACATGCGCCTTACATCAGTTTATGTGGTGCTGGGGGTATAATCCAGGGCTTCATGCATGGTAGGGAAGGATGCTACCCACTGAGCCATACCCCCAGCTCATTTGTTTTTTTGTTGTTGTGATTACTGTTTTTTGTTTCTTTTAAAGATTTTTTTTTGGGGGGGGTCTTTTTGAGACAGCGTCTCCCTGTTTCTCCAGCTGACCTGTAACTCACTAAGTAGACCAGGCTGGCCTTGAACTCACAGAGATCTGCCTGCCTTTGCCTCCCAAGTGCTGGGACTAAAGGGGTGTGCCACCATGTCCAGCTATTTTATTTCATGTTTTGAATCTCACTATGTAGCCTTGGTGGGCCTGGAACTCACAGAGATATACCTGCCTCACCTGCCTATGCCTCCTGAGAGCTGGGATTAAAAGTGTGCCCAGCATTAAAGATTTTACTTTTTAATTAGGTACATGGGAGCGGTGTTAATGTGTACTTGAGTGCAGGTGCCAGAGGAGGCCAGAAGAAGGCATAGGATCCCCTGAAGCTGGAGTTACAGAGGGCTGTGAGCTGCCCTACATGAGTGCTAGGAGTTGAACTCTGGTTCTCTGCAAGAGCATCAAGCCCTCTTCACTGCTGAGCCATCTTGCCAGCTCTTGTCAGTATTTTTTTAAATAAGTTTTAGCTATGTAGCCCAGGGTGTTCTCAAACCCTCAATCCTCCTGTCTCAGCCCCATGAGTTGCTGGGATTACAGGCATTTGTCATCATATCTGAGATTTTAAACATTTCTGACCCCTGGTTGGTTGGCTGGTTGCTTGAGTCTACAGGGTGGATTCATTGAGGGACAACTGCATTTATCCTGAAGGTAAGGAGCGCCACTGAAGGTGTGAAGATGGATTACTAGCTGGATTACAGAGATTTCGTGCAAGATGAGTATTAAAGCTGTGAACAAAAGTTTCCAGAAAAAGTGCATCTTGAAACTGAACATTCTCCAAAGGCCAATCAACTGATTAGAACTTCAGTGCTTGTGGAAATTTTGGAATGTTGCAGGCTCAGAGCCTAACTGCCATTTAGCTAGCTAGCTAGCTAGCTATCTTTAGCCCCCTAAATAGCCCACTCCTTGCCCACCTCTGTTTCTGACTTAACATCCCAGGACTAACAGATGAAAATCTTTTGGAATGTATTAACTTAGCAGACCACCAGCTTCCACCAACCAAAAGGCTGAGTGTCATCCATCAGCAGAGGCCTAGAGCTGAGGTTTCTCTTTTGTGTAACCACCTACTTAATGTTTCCACCAATATATTTGAAAAGTGTCTTAATTTATGACTTTTCTTTGTTCTGTTACTATAAAAACTTCCTGAAATTGTTACCACATTGAAACATGGAATTTGGGGTAACTTGAATCTGTGTTCCCAGGCCATGGTCAGTCATATTTGGCTCCAGAATGAACTGTCTCTTATCCTCTTTGAGGCAAGAGTTGTGTTTTTGCATCAACAAAGCACACCAGCCAAAGATAACCAGAAATACTCCCACATAGAGTCTGAAGAAATAAATTTATTCACTTGAGCAACAAGGGAAAGCTTGCCCTAGAAGGTTCTTGGATCAGGCTGGATGTAGCCAGGAGGAACTTCCTGTGAGATTTTGGACTTGTTTTTAACCAGACACTAGAGAATTGAAACAAACTTGTTACCAGACTTGTTAGGGTCAAAGCCTGGGCTTTGGTGGCCCCAACATAGTAAGCTCAGCCTCTCATCCCCAATATAATTATTAATGACAAGTTCCAGTGGAAAGTACAGAAGAGAGACTTACTCAATGTGGCCACATTGGGAAGAGGAACAGATCTGTAGACCCAGTGACCCCAAGGCCATCTTGGGTATTGACAAGAAGAGGTTTAGGCTTAACCAGAGGGTGGAAGGTATGCATGGTGAAGCCATCCGGGTCAAGCATGGTCCTGCCCACCAGGCTCAGGTCTGTCCCCTGAGGTAGTCTGATAAATTGTCAGAACCCTTGAAACCTCTTCCTGGGAGGCAGGTTCCTCCTCTGGCCAGGGCTTCAGCCTTTGCCTTCCACCAGGGTGGGATTCCTGGGGGAATTTTAATTCTTAGGAATCCATTGTTTCAAAAGTTTGATAGCCAGAAGGAAGCATGTGAATATCTCTCTCCCATGCAGTTAAGGATGTGGGCCTTTTAGCTAGAAATGTGTGCGTGTGTGTGTGTGTGTGTGTGTGTGTGTGTGTGTGTGAGAGAGAGAGAGAGAGAGAGAGATTTCTTTTTCCTCTGTCTGTTTTGAGATAGAGTCGTATTGTGTAGACCAGGCCCCACCTAGAATTCCCAGAAATCTACATGCCTCTGCCTCCAGATGAATGAGGTTAAAACTGGACACCAACCTTTCTTTTTCTTTCTTTCTCTTTCTTTCTTCCTTCCTTCCTTTCTTTCTTTGTATTTCCTTGAAAAACATATTTGTAAAATATATTCTCTATCCCTTTATAGATAAAGCTTGTATGTATGCTATTTTTTTTACCATGGTAAATAGGCAGAATGAAAAAGGTCCTGCCCTAACCATGGCCTTAGGGAGTTGGAGGGATGGCTCAGTGGTTAAGAGCACTGGCTGCTCTTGCAGAGGACCTGGGTTCAATTCCCAGCAGCCACATGGCAGCAAACAACCGTCTCTAACAATAGTTCCCAGGGAATCCAATGCCCCCTTCTGACTTCCACAGGCATTACTCAACATGAGTGCACTTACATACATGCAGGTGATACACTCATATGCATAAAATTAAAATAATGAATAAAATATGGTTTTTTATATATTTTTTATGTGTATGAATGTGCTGTATGCATGTAGGTTTGTGCACCCATGTCGTGCAATGCCACGGAGGTCAGAAGAGGATGTTGGATTCCCCTGGAACTGGAGTTAAAGATGGTTCTCAGCCGCCATGTGGGTGCTGGGAATCGAACCCGGGGCCTCTGTAAGAGCAGTCGGTGCTCTTAACAGCTAGAGCCATCTCTCCAGCCCCTAAAATATTGTTTTAAAAGATCCCCTTAAATTCGGTACCATCACTGCTGTTTCCAGGAAGTCAGTGTACCAGTCTTCACCCAGTTCTAAATAGTCCCGGCTCTCCTCTTCTCCCTCTGCCCTTAATGACCCTTAGCCTAGTCCCATGAATTTGCCTTTTCTAAAAGTAGGATCGTGTTGCATTGTCTTTCTTGTGTCTGGCTTTTCCCTTGTGGTGGGTGGCAGCTTCAGCAATTCCCTGCAGCCTACAACACGCTTTGAAAGAGCGTGCTGCATTTTGTCCATCTTTTCCAAGGCCAAATAAGCTTCAGGCCTGCATCATTAGCCAGGAATGTTTTTCTTAAGGGCCTGGGAAACATCTCTTTGAAATGTAAATATTAAGGAAGACAGTGTCCCTACCTCCCAGTCACAGTGGGAGTTTAGTGGGGCTATGTGTTCCTAAATGTAACCACCTGTGAGAAAAAGATTTGAGAAGTTTCATTATTCCTTGAGGCCATGGGCAGTCTGCCAGCACAGAAGTGAAGGTATCATTATTATACCCATGCCAGTTTGGGATGGGGTAGGAAAGAATGTTTCAAACAAGGAAGCCATGCCCTTTACCCAAGGACAAGTTCCTGAGAGCCTTGGGAACAGGAGAATGAAGCAGCATTGTTGTGTACAGAATAGGGTGGCCTGCTATTTACAGAGTGGGGTAAACAGCTGTATACAGAGTGGTTGGCCTGCTGTATAGAATGGTGGCCTGCTATGTAGAGTGGGTGGCCTGCTGTATAGAGTGGGTGGCCTGCTATATATAGAGTGGGTAGCCTGCTGTATAGAGTGGGTTATTCTTGCTGCATACAGACTGGGGATATGCATACCTGTTATATACAGAGTGGGTCCCTCTCCACTTCTGTTATCTCACTGACACATTTTCTGTGGTGGGCAGCTCATGATTATTCCATAACAAAACTGCTTTTCTATTCTGAAGAGAGGCCCTCTTGGGGGGGGTAATTTTTTTTTTCTCCAATAGTCATCTTTGATCCTCTTTGATCATTGTCTTTGATAGGTGGCAGAAGAAGCAGAGCCACATGTCCTGGATAGGAAACAAAGTGTGGATCCTGAGGCTCAGCTAGCTAGCTGCATAGGGTGGGGTGCTGCCCCTCGCTGGCTGGAAATTGTGAAAAAGAGCAGTCAGGGGTGATGGCCAGACCTGGGCAGCTGCTGAGGACAGAGAGATGCAGTCCTTAGAGGCCAGGCCTTGAGAGTCCACCCTGAAGCCCAGTGTCCAAGCTGCAGTGAGGTCCTCCATTGTACCTCAAATGCAGGCACCGCTCTATGGGCGTGGCTCTGCACAGCACACTTCGTCCCCTCACCAGCTCCAGCAGGCACACTTTGTTGTTATTCTTCCCACTTTCTTTCTGGGAAAATGAGCCTCGCCAAAGCTAAGAACCTTGCTCTAACCTGACATCTGGGTAGACACTTGCAGTCTACTCTAGGTTCAATTCTGTGATAAAACACTGTGACAAAAATCAACTCAGGGGAGAAAGAGTTTCTTTCAGCTCTCACTTTGGTGTTATAGTCTACCACTGCAGAGACATGAGAGTGACAGGAGCTTGAGACAGCTGGTCACATCACAGCCACAGTAAAGAGCAGAGAGAAATGAATGCATGCCACTCCCCAGCTTGGCTTGTGCTCAGCTCCACTTCACTACTACAATTCAGGGTCTTGCCTAGGGAATGATGCAGCCCACAGAGGGCTGCATCTTCCCACATCAGATTAATTTAAGACCACCCCCAACAGACATACCCAATGGAGACAATCCCTCTCTGAGACTCTCTTCCCAAGTGATTCTAGTGGTGTCAAAGTAGTTAAAGCCAATCAGCACACAGCCCATAAATTATTGAGACATGAGGGGGTCTCTTTGTCAAGTAACTGGGAATCTAGAGGACACTCTTGAATCCCAGTGCTGAAGGGGCTTCAGACCAAAGAGGAAAAGTGCACATTGAACAAATGGTTATAGAGTGATTACAAGAGTAAAAATGTTGGGATGGAGCAACCAAGTGCTGTTGTGTGGGAAAGCGGGGCAGTCAGAAAAGTTGGGGCCGGCCCTGAAAGAAGAAGAGCAACAACCTGCCAGAGGACTGGCTGGCAGGAAGTGCATTCCGGACAGCAGGGAAAGGATCCACAGGAGGAAAGAGACACCAGCCCTCTGGGAGCCCATTGGGCAAAGGAGAGAATGACTTCAGATAGGCGAGGAGAGGCAGCTTGACTCTTGTGGCCCTCTGAGGTTTGTCAGATTTATTTCTAAGGACACCGTGGAGCCACAGCTGGCTTAACATCATCCACTGAAAGGTTTTACTAGTTTAAATCTCAGAGATCCTAACTTTCAGGTTGAGGGGAGCACTTTGCTGTAGCTTCTGTGTGCAAACAGGCCTTTCTAGCCCTAGTCAGAAGTTGCTGTCTTGGGATGCAAGGACTCTTATTTTCTAGTCTTTGTATCTCCACAGCACAGGGCCCGAGAAATGAACTGAGCTCCGTTATTGTTTTATTTTTAGGGGGGTGGGGTGGGGGCAAGATGGCTCAGCAGAAAAAAGCACTTGCTACCAAGCCTGATGACCTGAGTTGAATGCCCTGGCCCCACATGATAGAAGGAAGAAACCAACTCCAAAGTTGCCCTCTGACTTCCACACACTGTCAAGGCACACATTCACCTCTCATACACATGCAAACTAAATGAATAAATTAGAATGTAATTTTTAAAAAGTAGATGAGATCCAAAAATAAAATAAAATAAAATAAAGCCAGGCGTGGTGGCACACGCCTTTAATCCTAGCACTTGGGAGGCAGAGGCAGGCGGATCTTTGTGAGTTCAAGGCCAGTCTGGTCTACAGAGTGAATACCAGGACAGCTGGGCTACAAGGAGACCCTGTCTTGAAAAGACCAAAAAAAAAAAAAAAAAAAAGTAAATGAGCTTTCTGAGGACAACATCCAAAGTTGTCCCCTGGCCTTCAGAAGGACATGTACACACATGCTTGTGTGCCTGTACAAACACATACATGTATAAAAATGAATTTTTAAAATTTTTATTTTGTATGTGTATGAATGTACTGTCTGCATGTAGGTTTGTGCACCCATGTCGTGCAATGCCGCGGAGGTCAGAAGAGGGTCTCGGATTCCCCTGGAATTGGAGTTACAGACGGTTCTTAGCCACCATATGGGTGCTGGGGATCGAACCCAGGTCCTCTGCAAGAGCAGTCGGTGCTCTTAACCGCTAGGCTATATCTCCAGCCCCCATAAAAATGAATCTTTAAAAGGTAGAGGCAGGCATTGAAAATACCCACCCACACTTGCCAGAGGGAGGCAGGAGGATCAGAAGTTCAAGGTCATCGTCAGCTACATAGTAAGTTGGAGACCAGACTGGATTACATGAGACCCTGTCTCAAATAAATTAATTAATTAATTAAAAAAATTTTTGAGGGGCTGGAGAGATGGCCTAGCGGTTAAGAGCGCCAACCGCTCTTACAGAGGACCCGGGTTCGATCCCCAGCACCCACATGGCAGCCGAGAACCGTCTGAAACTCCAATTCCAGGAGAACTCCAGTTCCAGGGGAATCCGACGCCCTCTTCTGACCTCTGTGGCGTTGCACGACACGGGTGCACAAACTTGCATGCAGACAGTACATTGATACACATACAGAAATAAATAAAATAAAAATTAAAAAAAAATTTTGAGATAAGGTCTTGGAATATGGCCCAAGCCCATCTCTAACTCTTGATATTTCTGACTCATCCTCCAGAGAGCTGGAATTATAGGAGTAAGCTACTATGTCCTTTAATTTAAATTATTTTTTAAATTTTATCATTATTTTTATCATTACTTTTTCATTTACTTTTATGTGTATGAATGTTTTGTCTGCATGTAAGTACATCCATGTCCTATGTATAATGCCCTCGAAGGCCAGAATAGGGCGTCGAATCCCCTGGAACTGGAGTTAGGGACAGTTGTTAGCTATCATGTGTGTGCTGGGAATTGAATCCAGGTCCTGTGCAAGAGCAGCCAGTGCTCTAACCGTTGAGCTATCTCTCCATCCCCTAACTAGTTATTTTTGCATTTCATTTATTATGTGTGTGTGTGTATGTGTGTGTGTGTGTGTGTGTGTGTGTGTGTGTGTGCGCGCGCGCGCGCGCGCATTTTAAAGAGTCTGGAGGTCAGAAGAGAACTTTTGGGAAACAATTCTTTCCCTCCATCAACGTAGGTCAGGCTTAGTAGTAATCCCCTTTTCCCCTCCCTCGTCTCCCCAGCTCCAGGCCTACTGGGCGGGGCCTGGTGTGAGCGGGGCGGGCGTTCTCGGGCTACGCCCCGAGATGTTGGGCGGGGCTTAGTGGGCTCCCTAGCGCGCGCGCGCGGCTGCCCACTCAGGTACGCGGACAAGATGGCGGCGGCAGCAGTGGACAGCGCGATGGAGGTGGTGCCGGCGCTGGCGGAGGAGGCCGCGGCGGAGGCGGCGGGCCCCAGCTGCCTGGTGCAGCTGCCGGGCGAGGTGCTGGAGTACATCCTGTGCAGTGGATCGCTCACGGCGCTTGACATCGGCCGCGTGTCCAGCACCTGCCGGCGGCTGCGCGAGGTGTGCCAGAGCAGCGGGCAGGTGTGGAAGGAGCAGTTCCGGGTGAGGTGAGCGGCCCCCGGGCGGCGATCCCAACACGGCCTCCCTGGACCGACCCTGCCGCCCCGGCCCGCGCGCCGACCCCGCCCCGGCTCTTGCCGCGGCCGCAGACAAAGGCCTCAGGCCCGCAGCCTCCGAGCCCGGTGGGATCGCGCCGGACACCGCGGCCGGCTCCCCCTCTCGGGGTCTTGTCTGCGGCCTCACCCGAGGCCCGGTCTCCGCGCGCACCGCTTTTGTGGCCGGATGGCTGCGGGCTGTTTACACCCAGGCAGCCAGGCATGCATCCCCGGCTGGCGCGGACCCGGGTGGCGGACCTGCCTTCCCAGCTCGTGACCTTGGAGGGTGGCGGGGAGGAGGCCCACCTCCACCTTCGAGGGCCTGGGTCATCCATGCCGTGGGCAGATCTGCCTCGCAACGTAGGCATCGGATGAGATGCGGCACGGGAAACCCGAGTGCGGCCTGGTGCTGAGGAGGCCAACCGTTAGCATCGTCGCTGCCATGGTGGCCGCGCTGGCCTCATTCTAGAGATGGGGAGGATGGAGACACAGCCTCCTGTCTCCAAGGTCACTGCATCTGAGTGACGGAGTGAGTGCCTGGAGGGTGGAGATGGGAGCAAGGGCTGTGGCCAGCGCCCCCTCTTCGAAGCGGACCCTCAGTGCCTTTGCTGAGCTCCCTTTTGGGTCCAGGTTAGGCTGATGGGGTGTTTTCTCTCCTCGCAGGTGGCCTTCCCTCATGAAGCACTACAGCCCCACCGACTATGTCAATTGGTTGGAGGAATATAAAGTTCGGCAGAAAGCTGGGTTAGAAGCCCGGAAGATTGTAGCCTCATTCTCGAAGAGGTTCTTTTCAGAGCACGTAAGGATCTGTTGATGTGGCTGCGGCTTGGTGTGTGCGCGTGCGTGTGGAGAGAGAGAGAGAGAGAGAGAGAGAGAGAGAGAGAGAGAGAGAGAGAGAGAGAG
>VZQC01001801.1:0-154697 GCA_009823505.1 Rhizomys pruinosus | reverse complement strand
GTTGGGGGGGGGGGGGGGGGGGGGGGGATAGGACGACACCCCCCGCCCCTCCCCCCAGGGCAGTGTTCAGTGAGTCCAGATAAGTGGTATTTCTTTGCAAGTAGGTTACGCATGCTTTGTGCAGCCCCCACATCCGATCTGAGAGTCATCAATGATTGAACACTCTAAATTTCTCCCAGTTCTCGGAGAAAGGCTGATCACATGAATGTGGTCCTGCTCAGTAGTGAGCAGAGGTGTTTAAGGCAGCAGATTTAAAAGCTACCTGTAAGTTAGAGTCATGGCTTCCTCAAATAAAATTCTAAATACCCATTACCCCCAATAGTTTAAGATTTTTTGTTACTACTGTTGTTACTGTTTTTGTTTTTTAAGACAGTAGCTTACTATGTAGCTCAGGCTGACCTTGACCGCTCGGCATCCTCTTGCTTCAGCCTCCTGAGTACTGAGATTATAGGTGTGCATCATCACACCTGGCTCAAGGTGTGTGTGCGCGTGCACACATGCGTGCTTATGCACACGTAATGTGTGTGGAGGTCAGAGGACAACTTGTGAGAGTCAATTCTCTCCACCATGTGAGTCCTAGGAGCTGAACTCAAGCTTGACAGCAGACACCTTTACCCACTGAGCCATCCCATGGGGACTATGTGTATTGTTTTTTTCTTTTTTTTTTAATTTTTTATTTTTTATTTGCATGAGTATACTGTCTGCATGTAGGTTGGTGCACCTGTGTCGTGCAGTGCTGACAAGGAGGTCAGAAGAGGGTGTTGGAGTCCACTGGAACTGGAGTTAAAGACCATTCTTAGCTGCTGTGTGGGTGCTGGGAATCGAACCCGGGTCCTCTGCAAGAGCAGTAGGTGCTCTTAGCCACTGAGCCATCTCTCCAGCCCCTATTGGTTTTCTTTAATGCTGAAATGCATGTTGGTTTTCTAGGTTTGGAGTTTTTTTTTTCCAAACACCCTGTGAATATTTGTGTTCTTTCCTAATTCTTTTCATTTTTTTATTTTTATTCTTATGTGTATGAATGTTATGCCTGTTTGTATGTAAGTGCACCTTATATGAATGTCATGCAGTGCCTGAGGAGGACAGAAGAGGGCATTGGATCCCCTAAACTGGAGTTATAGATGATCGTTAGCTGCCCCGTGGCTGCTGGGATTTGAACCTTGGTCCTCTGCCAAAGCAGCTAGTGCTCTTAACCTCTGAGCTCTCTCTCCAGCCCCTCATTCCTGTTTCTTCAGTTTTTGTAGCTCCAGAAAATCATCCACAACCATATTTTAAATTCCTTATATTATTTGAGTGAGTTATTACTTCTGATTATAGGAAGTCTACAAATAGCTGATTTTATTTAACTTATTCTTCTGACTTATTGAAACCTATTTTCTGAAGATCACTTCTGATCTCATTTGAACTATTAATGAAATATTTTATTATCCATGTGGGTGAATCTCTACCTGTATTTATGTGCACCACGTGTGTGTTTGGTGCCCTTGGAGGCCAGAAGAGGACGTCGGCCCTCTTAGAACTAGAGACAGTTGTGAGTTGCCATGTGGGTGCTGGGAACTGAACCCAGGTCCTCTGTAAGAGCAGAAAGGCGCTTAATTGCTGAGCCATCTCTCCAACCCAGTTAATGGAATTTATAAACAATGTCTACAGGGTGTTTGAGTTTTAAAAGGGGAAAATTTGAACTTTGGACACAGTTTGCTTTTTATTGTGATAAAACACTGACCAAAACCAACTTTGGAAGGAAAGGGTCTATCTCAGCCTACAGCTTACAGTCCATCACCGAGGGAAACCAGGGCTAGAACCTAGAGGCAGGAACTGAAGCAGAGACCATAGAGGAAGCTTGTTATTGGCTTGCTCCTGCTACAATGTTTTGTTTTGTTTTTTGCTACAATGTTTCTTAAACGGGGATGGCACTACCCACAGTGCCTGGGCCCTCTTACATAATAGCCAATTAAGAAAATGTCCACAGGCCAAATATGATGGAGGGGATTCCTCAATTGTGATTCCTTCTTCCCAGATATGTCTAGGTTTATGTCAAGTTGACAAAAACTATAATAGACACATTCAAACTTTTCCCCTATGGGAAGTAAAAATAGACATTCCCCAAGTAATTCATTTAGATAAATGCTTATTAATGGGAAAATGAATAATTTTTTATTCAACTCTGCTAATAGAACAGTTCCCTAGCTAATTTGTGATCACAAGTATTGATACTGGTTTAAATGTGTGCAAACAGCTATTTTGGAGCAGTACAGGTTTGATGCAGTTGGTCATGGGCTACTAGTTTACAACCTCTACTGCTAGCCCAGCTGGGTCTGTGTATGCTTTTAACAGTTTGAGCTTTTATCTAATAATGATGGGTTAGTGAGCTTTTTTTCCTCCTCTTTCTCTATTCTACTATGTACTTAATTAGAAATATGTCAGGACTTTGAGCATAGCAGGGCAGACTTAGGGTTGATTGACAGGTGGGTGGTTTCTTTGGCTCAGGATCTGGTGTTCCTGTGTTCTCAACATGCACACAGGCTAACCTGAAACACCGTGGTGACTTCAAAAAGAAAACTGGGGAAGTCTTTGGTCTTTAGATTTAACCTGAGAGTATGTCAGCACACAGTGTATCACCAGGTCATATGTACTTATACGTAACACCAGCTTCCTACTGTATTCTTTTTCTCTAAGAGTTCCTTGTAGGGGATGGAGAGATGGCTCAATGGGTAAACTGCTTGTTGCACAAGCATGAAGACCTGAGTTTGGAACCTGACATATACAGGAAAAGCCAGGCTTGGCCACTTGTGCCTGTAACATCACTTCAGCACTAACTGCACCACCACTTCAGTGTGTGTTATATAACCACATATGCACACAGTGCACCAGAGTCTCAGCACACACCACACCACCTCAGTGTATGCTATACTACCACATATGCACACAGTGCACCAGAGTCTCAGCACACACCACACCACCTCAGTGTATGCTATACTACCACATATGCACACAGTGCACCAGAGTCTCAGCACACACCACACCACCTCAGCATGCATTGCACCACTGCCTCCAGGTGCAGGGGTAACACATGTCCAGCAGGCCACAGGAGCACCTCCCAGGCTGGGCTTATGCCTCTGTCCTTTCTCTCCTAGTTGTGTTCAACATAGACAGCAGGAAATAGGAATTGGAAATTTGGAGGGTTTGTAGTTCCAATTGTTTCAGAATATTGTCTTAACATAAGAATTCTGAATTATTTCAGGAATACCAGTGTGTGAACATGACTTACAAGTAACAAGGAGGTCTGAACACATGCTTGTTACTTTGCTCTTTACTTTCTAGCCCTAGCAGGTGATGGGAGACCTTATGGAAGAGCTGTTACTGTCCACACACATGGGCATCCTTGTTTTCAACTCAGCTTTATGTCTGGGAGTGACAGCCTCTTAATACCCACAACTGAGGCCTACTTGTATGTCTTCTCCATAGGTTCCTTGTAATGGCTTCAGTGACATTGAAAACCTTGAGGGACCAGAGATATTTTTTGAGGATGAGCTGGTGTGCATCCTAAACATGGAAGGAAGGTAAGCTGTGGCTCTCACAGAGCTGCTGTAGCGGTCCCGTCTCAAAAGATAAAACTTTCTAAAAATTGTATCAAGGGTCTGGAGAGATGAACAGGCAGTAAAGCATTTGCTGTGCATGCATGAGGACCCGAAATTGAGCTGCAGCACTCATGGAAAAAGCCATGCACGGTGGCATGTGCTTGCAGTCCCTGCACTGGGGAGTGGAGATGGGGTCCCTGGGGCTTGCTGGTCAGTCAGCCCACCCAAATGGTATCTTGGGTCTCAGAGAGAGATCTTGTCTCAAAAATTAAGTGTATAGCTTCTGAGGATTGACACCTGAGTGAGGCTGACCTCTAACCTTTATGTATGTGCACACACATCTATCCATGCACATGCAAGCCGGGCATGGTGGCACACGTCTTTAATCCTACCTCTCGAGAGGCAGAGGCAGGCAGATCTCTGTGAGTTCAAGGCTAACCTGGTCTACAGAGTGAGTTCCAGGCCAGCTGGGCCTATATGGAGACCCTGTCTCAAAAAAAAAGAAAATGCACATGCAAAAACATGTCTTTATGGAACATGTGCAGACCTTTTTTTTTTAATTACTTTCCTAAAGAGTAGCTATTTCTATATCATTTGTCATGTTAGGTGTCATAAATCATCTAGAGATGGGTCAAAGCACATGAGAGATGGCATAAGTGCCACACAAACACCCTGCCCTTTTGCAAAAAGGACTTGACACCTACAGATTTGGGCATGGGGCAGGGCGGCCTAGACACCCCCACCTCTCATACCCAGAAAAAGTAGATAAAGCAATCTTTGAAAATTCTTTGGAAAGCAAGGAGAATTGGTGTTTAGCTGGACTGCCGGTAAAGAAGTATTCTTGGGGACTCTGCTAGAAAATTGAGAATCATTTCAGGGATGTTACCTCCCCTTCGTTGTCACCTCTGCCGAGACCAGATTTGCCTGAAATGAATTCAGCCATTATTATTATTATCATTATCATTATTATTTTATGTGTGGGGGTGTTTTGCCTCCAGGGATATAAGTGTACCCATTTGTACAATGCCCAGAGTCCAGAAGAGGCCATCAGATTCCATGGAACTGGAGTTATGGATAGTTGTTAGCTGCCATGTGAGTACTGGGAACTGGGTTCTCTGTAAGAGCAGCTAATGCTCTTAACCGCTGAAACATCCCTCTAGCCCTCTCAATCTTTATTTATTATTGTTTTGTTTTGTTTTGTTTTGTTTTGGTCTTTTTGAGACAGGGTCTCCCTGCAGCCCCAGCTGTCCTGGAACTCACTATGTAGACCAGGCTGGCCTAGAACTCACAGAGATCTGCCTGCTTCTGCCTCCTGAGTGCTGGGATTAAAGGCTTGCGCCACCATGCTCGGCTCAATCTTTATTATTTTAACAATAATCATTTAAACTGTCTTAATATAGTGCTGAGTTGGAAAACAATCCTATGTCACTCTGAAACATTGTAGCTGCTGACCTGGTCTGGGCAGGGCCTTATTTCCCAGGCTGGAGCTGGGCTTTGCTTTCTCTTATTTCTTGTTACTCTTAACACTGGTTTATGCTGTATATTTTGCAGTGGGCGGGTTAATTTCTGGTTCACCTAGAAGGTAGACTTGCCTTGAAGCCTGATGTTCTGTGGCAGAAATTTTTCTCTCCTAAAAGTTCAGAACTCAAAAAGTGGTCAGTGATAAAATGCTGGTATAGCATCCTCCTAGAGAGAAGTCACTGAAATGCCCTGGAGCTGAGGGAGACAATGGTGCTGTGGTTGTTTTTGAGGTAGTCTGGGAGGTGACTGTCCTTGGAACAGCTGGGGGGGGAGGCACTATTTCAGGATGGGGTGCTTTCTGGCTCCGAGGTCACTTGTTTCTGTTTTGATTTATCTGTGATTGCATGCCATGTGATCTAACAGTACTGAGTAGTCTTACAGATGAAAGCTGACGTGTGGGTTTTAGGTATGTGGCATGTACCTTTCAGTGCATACATGTCATTCGATCCACACTTTATTGGTTGTTTTAGTTTGTTTAGTGCAGACTGTTTGCTTATTTGGCTGTTTCTCCTTCCTCCCTGCTCTTTTCTCCTGTTGCCTTCCCTGCCTCCACCTCTGTCATTTCTCTTTTGTGGTGGTGGTCATCACACAAGCCAGACGAGCGCCCTACCACATAGCTATAGCCCCACCCCCTTTGTCTTTTTTTTTTTTTACTTTTTTTTTTTTTTGAGTCAGGGTCTCCCTGTAGCCCCAGCTGGCCTAGAATTTACTTTGAAGAGCAGGCTGGCCTTGAACTCACAGAGATCCACTTGCCTCAGCCTCCTGAGTGCTAGGATTAAAGGCATGTGCCACCCCGCCTGGCTGTCCACTGTCATTTTTTTATAGCAACTCATGTTGTATTCCTTCACAGTGGTAGACATGACAAAGGGAAAAAGGATCATTTCCAAGTTACAATCATGTGATAGACCCCTTCTTTCAATATTACTTAGGGGGAATCTGTCCTAAGTAGCCGTACTCACTTTTTTAAATTGCTGCCTATGAATTTATAGGTTATGCCACCATTTATTTAACCAGTCCCTGGCTGGTAGACACCTTTCTTTTGCATTGGTCACAGTGAATAGTACTATCTCAGTGACTTCAGTTCTAAGCCACAGATTCCTGGGAATAGGTTTCCTAGACTAGACTACTAGAAAATGTTACTGAAAACCTGAAATAGAGATTGTATATCCTTGACTGCAAAGACATCACAAAAATTTTAGTTCTTCTCAAGTTAAGACAGCAATGTAGTACTGATCCAATTAAGATCCAAATAAATGAGTACGGTTTTGGTATTGGGGAGGTTTTTATTTAGTGCCCCCCCCCCACAATTGGGCAATCTTGTCATAAAAATATTTACAGAGGAGTAAATTTACAAGAAGAACCAGGAAAACAAAATGTATAAATCATTGTAATAGAAAGCACACATCATGAGATAATAGGACAAAATATAAGGGATCTTACTATTAGGACAGAAATAGACCAAATGCAGCCATCAGGAGCAAAGGGCCAAAGAAGCATGACCCAAAAGAAGAGAGTGCTTAAACTCCCAGGGGGAAGAGCAAAACCTGCATCTTACACATACACACACAAAAATAATTCCAGAAGAGCAAAGAAATGGAAATTGTGAAATCATGACAGAAGAAAGGAAATGGGAACTTAGAGGGAGGGCAACTCCTTACCAAGCCTGAGAACTCGGAGATAGCAAAAGAACATGGCAGATAACCAGGCTCTGTGCAGCCAGAGGTCCCTGAACCAAGTCAGTCTAACTCTTTTAAGGGTTCCAGAAAGAGATTTTCGTGATGTCCACTAGACTCTGTAGCAGAGCAACTCCAAGTGGCTGACACTCAGGCAGAAACCTATGAATTCATTATTCAAAGAAATATAAAAATCACAGTGAAATACTGCCTTTTTACTAATCAGGTTGGAAGACTGAAATCCATAGCCAGTAAAAACACGTATTATTAGGTTTTATTTAGAAAATACAGTAAATAATGTTACCCCTTGGCATGACACATGTATTTTAAGTCTAAAATAAGATTGTTTTTAAATGACAGGTAATGTTATAGCTCTTAAATTATTTTGGGATGCCAGTTTTCCTGGGAAACCCTGTTCGTCTTCATTCCTGGTGATGGAACACAGTAGGAGAGGGTAGCTTCTGTAAATGCTTGCACATGGAGCTCCAGGTACTGGATGATGGTTTGCTTTTATGGTGCTCCCTGTGGTCCTTAAAAAGTATCTCCTTCGAGGAAGATTTGAAACAATTTATTAAAAGAGTGTGTGCTGTGTCTGAGAGAAATTGATCCAGAATGGCTGTTAACAAGATGCTTTTTTTTTTTTTTTTGGTATTTTTGAGACAGGGTCTCCCTTTAGTCCCAGCTGGCCTGGATCTCACTCTGTAGACCAGACTGGCCTTGAACTCACAGAGATCTGCCTGTCTCTGCCTCCCAAGTGCTAGGATTAAAGGTGTGCACTACCATGATTGGCCACAAGATGCTTTTTTAAATTTACTGGATTTTAAAGATATGAAAGTCCTATCTTTAAAAGTCATTTCTATGGAAAAGAAAGTTAGACTAGCATTAAGCTTCAATGGCAGTGCTTTTTGCCAGAGGGAAAAAGGTGTTCCAAGATAGAGAGGAAATGTCAGCCAAAGATTTTTATATCTAGCTGAACTGACTTCCAAGTATAAAGGCTAAAGACAGACTTACCAACTTAAGAACTCAAAGACTTTGAGCTTTTTCTGACAAATCTGATAGAAAACAAGTTTGAAACAGAAGACTACAAAGAGACACTCTAAGGACTGGAACTGTGCCCCCAGTCCAAATGAGAGCATTCAGGAGATGGCATTGTGTGCATGTTGAGGGCATGAGCCCAATACATTCAGTACAGCTGGTTAGAAAATTGAACAGTAGGCTGACAAGATGGCTCAGAATGTAAAGACACTTGCCACCAAGCCTGACCACCTGCATTCAGTCCCCAGGATCCACTTGGTAAAAGGATACATACATACATACATACATACATACATACATACATGCATACATACATACATACATACATACATACATAAATGCAGTAAAAGAAAGAAAATTGAGTAGTGTTCATGGGAAGAGCATATGCAGAATATCCAGCCACCTCACATGTTGGAAATACTGAGGGCGGTGCAGATGTGTAGGAGTGATGTGTAGTAAAGCCAGTGAATGGCATCGTGTTCCAACTCTGCCATCTCTAGTATCCTGGAGGCAGGACCTCTGTAATAAAAAGACAAACACAGAAGGCGGAATGAGGGCAAAGCTGTAGTTCCCATTTGAGTTAAGTGTCAGTGTGAACTGGACCAGCTGGGTAGAAATGTCTTCCCCAGCCTCCATACTCCAGATACTTCTTCCCAGCAGTACAAGCCAGGGTTGTGGAGAAAAGGTCAGTCTGGGTCAGGTGTGGGAAATGGACAAGGTGAGCCTCCAGAAGCTTGGAGCCAGACAGCAGGACTACTGAGACTTCCTGAGAGAGCAAGGGCCACAGTGAAGATGGTTGCACAGGTGGGGAAGCATGGTACAGTCATCATGATGCAGGGTTAGCAAAACAGTTCACTTGGTCTTCTTTGAAGGATAATAGGAACTCGTTTTGAAAAATGAAGGATTAACTAATTTAACCACATATCCTGATTTTGCTACATCTCATACTATTGGGGACTGAAAAGTACAGAATTCATGTTCTCACTAATAAATGAAAAAGGGCTGCTTCAGTTAGAATCACCACTCTGTAACCACTAAGGAATTAATAGACCCCTGGCATTGAGCAGCAAGGGCCATAACATCACTGGCGGGACAGCAGGCCTCGTCACCACCCTTTCTACATTACAGGTGGGAGTAAAGGCCTTGTCACCATCCTTTCTTTTTTGAGATGAGAACTCACTCTGTAGCCCAGGCCAGCCCTGAGCTTACAGTCCTCCTAGTCCTGTTTCCTAGGTGCTATGCCTCTGTTTTTGGTACTGGAGATAGAACCCAGGACTTCACATGTCAAGCAAGTATCTACCACTAATCTGTTCCCACAGGTGGCTTCTAGTAAAAGACCATGCTACCTCCTAGAATGGTGACTAGCCAGATAACTGGCATGTGAATGTGGAGCCTCTCCACCCACTTTGTTTATTTTGCATTCTTAATTTATTTTGTGTGTACATGGGTACACGCTACAACACGTATAGTGTGCAGAGGACAACTTATGGGAGTTTGTTCTTTCCTTTCACTGTGTGGGTCCTGGGGATCAAACACAGGTCATTGGCTTGGTGTCAGGTACCTATCTTGCTTGGCTTCTCCGTCCACTTTCCAACAGGAAATTCAGAACAGGCTAAACCACACGGGGACACACTTGGTGTACTCCAGAGTGTGGGGTACTGCACTTCAACAACCTGGCTTCTTCAAGAATGAGATGTGGGTCAGGCATAGTGGTGCACACCTTTAGTCGCAGCACTCAGGAGGCAGAGGCAAGTGGATCTCTTGAATTCAAGGCCAAGCTAGACTACATAATGAGTTCCAGCTGGGACTACATAGTGAGACCCTGTCTTTTTTTTTTTTTTAAGAAATGATTTCTATAGATGAAGAGACCTTAAAGAGCTTAGGAGTTTAGGGATGCACATTTAGTAACCACCTCTAGAAAAAGCCACAGAGGCATGGGATATGGCTGTTGTCAAAGGCTCCTCAGTATTTTGGGTTTTTGGCCTGAGTGGTATGATTCACTCCACAGTTCTTCATTTGCTTCAGGTGACTTTATACAATACAGAGGTTAAAGAGCAGAAGGAACAGAGGCTCTTCTATCACTAAGCTCCCTGAGGATAGGGGAGGGAAGCTTCACTATATCTCAGAGGCTGCCACATACATTAATTCCCAGCTCCCACTTATAGAGTGTCTATCTGTGTCTGTGTGTGTGTCTATGTATATGTATCTGCGAGACCAGGTGAGTTCCACACAGAAGATCCTCCTGCACATCTGCACTGCAGCAGACATTATTGTAGGCACTGGGGACACAGCAGTGAACACAGCCCCAAAGCCCTGCCTTCAGGAGCTCATGAGCAGTAATAAAAATAACGGAAGCTGTTTATCCCAGCAGAAGGTGGGAGGTGCGGGGGCAGGGGATGGGCAGCACTAAGTACAAGAGGGCAAGGGAGTAGAGCGGGAAGAGCCCAGCTTAAGGAGTGTCTGAATAGAGACCTGAGAGGAGGTGGCCACAGTAAGGTGTGCACAGTGCTGGGGTGTCCACCGCAGGAGCAACTACAACTGAGACTCCAGAGGCAATGGGGCAAGAATTGAAGGGATCTCTTGGGTTTTCTCTAGGAGTTGGGCTTTCAGTGTGAAAAAGTAGAAACATGGAGAATAGGGTCAAAGGCCATGGTAGTGTGGCCAAGCATTTTCATTGGAGCTCTGGCTGCCACGTTGAAAGATGATAGGAGAGAAAGGAAGAAGGAGCAGGGCAGCAAGAGAGTGCTGCTGAGACCATGACGGGTGTTCGCAGGACAGAGTGTGGTAGAGAGCCTGTGAGACACTATGAAAGGACACCAGATGACCCAGAGACCTGACCCTCTCTGGCTGCTAGCTGCTATATCTGAAGAAAGGTGACATGGGAGGAAGAGGCTTAGGAAAGCAAGTTCTGGAAAGGTGGTCAGTAAGGACATACTTGAAACTGTGAGGTTGGATGGATTCACTGAGGCCTCCAAGCATAGGAATAAGGAGCAGCCTGAGCCCCAAGTGCCTTGAGACAGGCTCTGCAGACCAGCTTAGCTCACCTCCTAGCTGTTTTTCCATGGCCTTTTCTCCAGAGATGTACGCTGTCACCACAGATGCTGCTCCTCGTGTCTGTACACCCATTATCGACACATTAGGGCACAGTCCTAAACTGTATCACCATCTATGGTAGTGTTACAGGGTCATAAATCAGAGGCCAAAGAGATGGCTCAGTGATTAAGAGCACTGGCTGCCCTTGCAGAAGACTCGGATTCAGTCCCCAGCACCTACATGGCAGCTAACAACCATTTGTAACTAGTTCCAGGGAATATGATGCCCTCTTCTGGCCTCCCTGGGCATTGCATGACTTGGGTGCACTAATACATGTAGGCCAAACACTCATACATATTAAATCTATAAAATTTTAAAAATAACATCAATCTGTTCTGTTTCTTTGGTTAAAATAGACTGTATAATGTGATGAGAGGTGCAAGCACAGCTGTATAATCTGACTGGGGTGCAAGTAAAACAAAGCTGAGCAACTGGGGTCCTTACTGATGCGTTTGCAATTGTTTTCCAGAAAAGCTTTGACCTGGAAATACTACGCAAAGAAAATTCTTTACTACCTGCGGCAACAGAAAATCTTAAACAATCTCAAGGCTTTTCTTCAGCAGCCGGATGACTATGAGTCCTATCTTGAAGGTGGGTCTCCCCTTAGCTGTGGACAGGGGTCTGTGAAAGGTAGCCAAGCAGGCATGACAGTTGGCCCTGATGGAAAGAATAGATATAGAAGCCATGCTGCCTGAGCTTCAGGGGGCTGGTTATGAGGGGACACACTGGCACTTGTAGCAGAGGTTTTGCTGGCATCTTAGCTGTCAGTTCACAATCATGTGTCATTATTTCAGAGAGAATGGGGCTAGGGAGATGCTCAGTCCCTGAAGTGCACAAGCATGAGAGCCTGAGTTCAGTCACCAGAGCCCATGCTAGAAGCCAGGCATATTGGCACACACTAATAATCCCAGCACTGGCGAGGAGGGGACAGGAGGATTCCTGGGGCTCACAGCCAGAATGGCCAACTTGGCAAGCCCTAGGTCCTAGTGGAAGACCCTTCTATGTCAAATGTATTTGTTGCATTTCTTTTGGATTTGTTTTGTTTTGAAACAAGGCCTAGCCTAGCTTTGAACTTGTGTCCTCCTAAGGATTACAGTTGTGCCTAGCCCTATAATTCTAGTTCTGCTATATCCTAGGCCCTTGTGTTAAATTCACTGCAGTCTATAGTATCTAATGTAGATGCTTGCTAAATACATGAAAGTCTTATGTCACCCAAGGGAAAATGAACTTCTTGTTTGACTGAACTCAGTGTCCTGATCACCTCATCCATTTGTACACTTCCTGAAGTTCGGCGTCTTGTTTATTTCCCAGTTCAAAATAGATAATGGTCTTTGTTTTCTGTAGGTTATATAGGAAAAATAAAATAAATACTTGTTTTTTCATTTTTCAAATACAAAATTATAACTTTCAAATAATCCACCCCAGTCAGCACAATGTGGGGTACCTGCCATTGCTGGGTGTAGAGGTAGCAGCTCAGGACCCTCCGATGAGCACATACCTGCAGGGAAGCTACCTCCCAAGCAGCACAAGACTGTGGCCTGGGCTAGGACTCTTGATACCCTCAACTTCCTTCAACTCCTTGGAGTGTAGGTAGGCGTGTCAAGTCTGGATTAGCCTAAAGTCTCTTGAATTTAAAAGTTACTGGAAAGGGCTGGAGGGATGGCCTAGCGGTTAAGAGCGCCGACCGCTCTTGCAGAGGACCCGGTTCGATCCCCAGCACCCACATGGCGGCTGAGAACTGTCTGTGACTCCAGTTCCAGGAGAACTCCAGTTCCAGGGGAATTGAGACCCTCTTCTGACCTCCGCGGTATCGCACGACACGGGTGCGCAGACCTGCATGCAGACAATACATTCATACACATAAAAATAAAAAAATGTTTAAAAAAGTTACTGGAAGGCTTCCAAGAAAAATGTCCTATAGCCAAATGATAGCAGCAGCCATAAATGTCAGGTTGAAAGCTGGCTAAGTAGCAACAGGCTCTCTGATGGAGGAGCTTGCTCTAATTTGAAGGTGGAATTGGCTCCAGAATCTGTTCCCTGTTTACCCTTAAGAGGTGTATTGTTGAAATGGCCTTTCTGTCATTGCTGGCTTTCAGTGTAGTTTCTCTGAGGGATTGCCTTGTGCTGTTCAGTTTTCCATTGTTAGAAGGACAGAGAGGGAGCTCGTGATCTTTCCTGTGCATTTGTTTCTCTTTGCAGTAGACTATGGGAACATACCACCTGTCCTGTACTTTCCAAGTCATGACCTCAAAGAAAAGTTTGGCTTGGTCAGGCATGGTGACACACACCTTGAATCCTAGCACTTAGAAGGCAGAGGCAGGTGAATCTCCATGAGTTCCAAGCCAGCCAAGGACCTTGTCTCAAAAAAAAAAAAAAAAATCCCAGAAACTTGTTGCTGTTGTTGTTTTTTAAAAGTATGAATCACTTTGTAATGAAAACATTTGTTCCTCCTCACTGTGTAGCACATGGCCTGGCATCCAAACGGGAGCTGGCCTGGTCGGTGGTGTGGGAAGTGGTAGGTGGTGTGGGAAGTGGTAGGTGGTGTGAGAAGTGGTAGGTGGTGTGGGAAGTGGTAGGTGGTGTGGGAAGTGGTAGGTGGTGTGAGAAGTGGTAGGTGGTGTGAGAAGTGGTAGGTGGTGTGAGAAGTGGTAGGTGGTGTGAGAAGTGGTAGGTGGTGTGAGAAGTGGTAGGTGGTATGAGAAGCCACAGCCCAGGTGCCAGGTCCACAGCACACTAGGAAGGATGTGTATTATTAACTCCAAGCTTCTCACCTCCAGGTGCCGTCTACATTGATCAGTACTGCAACCCTCTCTCCGACATCAGCCTCAGAGACATCCAGGCCCAGATCCACAGCATCGTGGAGCTCGTGTGCAAAACCCTCCGTGGCATCAACAGCCGTCACCCCAGCCTGGCCTTCAAGGCAGGTGTGGAACTGCTCTAGATGCTCTAGTTTTGCAAAGGAACACCTGGGGAATGGGTTAGCTCAGGGAGGTCAGCTTGCAGTCCTGTGGTGTGGCAGAGCAGTGCCCAACACAGTGGCAGAAGTACCTGGTTGTGTTAAAAACTGAATCCACCGTCTTTGCCTCTTAGCTTGGCAGCACATGATTGTTGGCCCCGTGCCAATCTGCGTGTTGGGGTTTTGTCACAGCCTAGTTTATGCTTGTGTCCCAGAGATCTCTCTGTTGTAGGTGAATCCTCTATGATCACAGAGATAGAACTACAGAGCCAAGTGCTGGATGCCATCAACTATGTCCTGTACGACCAGCTCAAGTTCAAGGGGAATCGCATGGATTATTACAATGCTCTAAACCTGTATATGCACCAGGTAAGTGTGGACGTAGTAGAGAGGAGAAATGTGAAGTCCCCTCTCAGCAGCTGTGGGTTCTGCATCTCCTCATGTCTGCCAACTCCCAACAGATGTGTATGCCAACCCTGTGCACATGCATCCTCTGTTATCCAAATAGTGGAAGTTGTACACAGTAGCTCATGGTAGGTACTAGGTGTTACAAGTGACAGTGTGATAATTTAAAGCTTGTGGGAGGATGTGTGTTGGTTCTGTGCATACATCACCCCATTTGAGCATCTGTAGACTTCGTTGTCCCTGGGGTGCCTTGCAACCAGTTCCCCTGTAGATACCCAGGGAAGATGGTGTGTACATTCTTTGAACTCATCTCTGATGGGCTGCCCATTTCTTCTGACAAGTGCTTTGTCTTTTTGTCTCTGAATGCCAAATAAGGCCCACTTTTCCTACCACAGGCTATTGCTGTAGATTAGATCTATCATGGAATATCCTTTGTAAGCAAAACCTTGAGCTAAGTGTTTGACTAGAAGTGGGCATTTCCTTCTCCAACTCTGTTTGGTCAGTGTATGTCTTGTGACAGCTAGCAAACCAGCTGGCCTGAAACTCACTATGTAGACCAGGCTGGCTCACAGAGATCTGCTTGGCTAGTCTATACCTTTCATTTTCTGTTGTCATATCTTACATGGTTTTCCTTGAAATAACTTTAAATTCTTATTGAAAGGAGACCCCTACCTGGAGTCAGCAGACTGCCTGTAAGGGCCAGGCAGCCTTGCAGACCATGTGGTCTGTTGCCCTTCTCAGCACTGCCTTATAGGGCAGAAGGAGACATAGACAGTTTTAAGACAAGAGAATATCTGTGCTCCTGCAAAACTTGTGTGCAGACATGGAAATGTGGAATTCATGTTTGGAGACAGGCTTTTACTCTCTAGCCAAGGTTTGTCTCAAAGCTTCAATCTACCTGCCTCAGCTTCCAAAGTGCTGGGATTACAGGTGTGCACCACCATGCCTGGTTATTGTTATTTCTCACAAAATAATACTGTTTTTACTGTTCTTTCAAACATTTAAAAAATGTGAAAAATTAGGCCTGGAATCTAGCTCACTGGTAGAATGCTTGCCCAGTGTACAAAAGGCTCAGGCTTTCATCCCCACAGTACAGAAAATAAACGTAAACAAAAGAAAGAAGAAAAAAAAATGGACATAGTGCTGGGGGTATACCTGTAATCCCAGCACTTTGGAGGCTGAAGCAAGAGGAGTGAAAGTTTGCAGCCAGGCTGAGTTACCTAGTGAGTTCCAGACCATCCTAGGCTTTGGGGAAACCCTGTCTTTAAAAAAGGAGGAGGGGGCTGAAGAGATGGCCTAGCGGTTAATAGTACCGACCGCTCTTGCAGAGGACCCAGGTTCGATCCCCAGCACCAACATGGCGGCTGAGAACCGTCTGTAACTCCAATTCCAGGAGAACTCCGGTTCCAGGGGAATCTGACACCCTCTTCTGACCTCCACGGCACTGCATGACACGGGTGCACAAACTTGCATGCAGACAGTACATTCATACACTAAATAAATAAATAAATAAATAAATAAATAAATAAGGAGGAAAAGTAAAACTCTCCTGCTGTCTGTGAACACATAGCTGGGGGGCTGGGTTTGGTCCCCAATCTAAGTCCACCCCAGAAGCCTGCATCAGAAGTGAGCACTGAGTAAAAGCCATGGGCCGTTCCCCTCTAAGCCGCAGCTTTCCTTCTCCAGGTGTTGATCCGCAGAACAGGAATCCCCATCAGCATGTCACTACTCTATCTGACCATCGCCCGGCAGCTGGGAGTACCTCTAGAGCCCGTCAACTTCCCAAGCCACTTCCTACTAAGGTGGTGCCAAGGCGCAGAAGGGTGAGCCATCCCCAACATGCTGTGGTGGGTGCCAACTGCAACCTGGGTTCCAGCATTGAATTGGGTGTTACCAAGCAGGTTAAATAGAACCAGAGGGGACAGACCCATTTGCTTCTGGTACAACAGTCCAGGTGTTCTGACACTGTCATATTGCACTGTCCTTGCACAAAATGCTACCGTGGGGGGGTGGGGGGGTTGGGCAGACTCTCCCTTGGCTTTTGGTGAATCTATAGTTATCTCAAATCTAATTTTTAAAAAAAAAAAAAGACTAGAACTTGAAGATCTGGGTCTTGAGGTCTCTTTGTTTTGAAGTAGATCAGTTCAAAGAGTGCCTAGAGATTCTTACTCTCTGTTCTCCCATAAAACCTTCTGCCTTCCACATTTGGGCTGGAACTTGAGAGTCAGAGAAGGAACCACAGGGTGGGCAAGCTCCCCTTTGGCAAGGTTGATGGTGGTTGTATACGTAGAGACCTGGCTGAGTTCTGTTGTGTTCTCAGATTGAACGTTCCAGTCTACCATGCTGAAGGAAAGAGCTCTTTGATAGGTAGAAGTTTGAATCTGTCATTTTAGGAGGGGAGGGTCAAAGCTCATTATCTGTGTCATGTTCTTTGAAACTGCTTCCTGAAGGTAAGTCAGGTAAGCTGCTGAGAAGTGTGATGGGGAGTCCCTGAGCTCTGAAGCCGGCACTTCAAACTTTATCTTCCTCTGGGCCTCGGTTTCCTCCCCTAAAGTGGAGCTAGGATTTTTCTGAAATGGCTTGGAGGGGTCAAGGGCACCCCTCATACACATCCCCAGTGCATGCACACACATACCATGCTTCCCACCTAGTGGAGTCTCTGCCTCACTGTAGAGAAAACAAGTGCAGTTGGTCTCTGTACACACCTCTGCTTTAAGAAGGAAGATGTGTGAGTTCAAGGCCAGCCTGGTCTACATAGAGAGTTCCAGGACAGCTGGGCTACAAGGAGACCCTGTCTCAAAAAGACCAAAAAAAAAAAAAAAAAAAAAAGAAGAAGAAGAAGGAAAAGGAGGAGGAAGATGATCTATGATCTATGTGTAGTGAAACCTTGTGCAGACATTTGTCTCTCCTCAGCCCCAAGGGTAGCCAGCAGTTAATCTGAAACCATTTATTCACAGTATGATTAGTTCATTACATCTCCATGTTTCTTTAACAATAGGCTTTCCTTATTTTCCAAATATGTGTTCCTAAAAGTGTACTGGATATTGGATAGTGGATATCAATTTTCTATTATTTTGAATGATAAAAATGACTTTTCAGCCCATTCCCCTTTCCCTCATGATCTTACCAATTTCCCTGTGTCTGTAAAATGCCCATAGAACAGTTTACCCAGTGATCCTGCACAGTCTCAGGTGCCCATCATGCTGGTTCCTGTATCCACTGCAGTGACTTACTCTAGGACAGGGTCGTCTGTGGTAACAGTATCATTTTTCTCTTCTGGCTGCAGGGAGCACTTACTGCAATACACGCGAATGTTACATTTTATTTATTTTTTGTTTCGTTTTGGTTCTTTGAGACAGTATCTCACTATGTAGCCTAGGCATCCTCCTGCCTTGGCCTCCCCTCAGTCTCCCTCCTAAGGGTGGACCCGAGGCCCCACACCTGGCTGGAACATGCATTAATTTGTTAGTACTCATAGCATACTCTAAGCAGCTTATAGTCCAGCTATTGGGAGTTTGCAACAGGTGCCAGAAACAAACTCTAAAAGACTGAGCCATCAAGGAGGATGTTGGTGAGCACAGCCGTTAGCAGCTAGGCTCTGCCCTCCCTGTCCTTGCTGTGCTCTCTGCCCCGTGCCAAGACAGTATTGTCTCCTGGGGAGTTCCAGGCCTGTCAGAGCTACATAATGATATCTTGTCTCAAGGAGTGAACGAACAAATGAAATGCAGTGTGGAATGTGAGTGCTGGTATTAATACAACACTGGAGGGCTGAGGTGGGAAGAGCTCACGTTTGAGTTCAGCCTGGGCTTTGTGGCAAGACCCTGCCTCTGAAATAGAGAGGAAAACAAAAAAGTACTGCATGGATATTGATTGAAACTAGAAACTACTCTGATTGGGTTTCTGTAGTACCACTGGAATGCTGTCTGAATATGGTTCTCCTCAGTGTCCTTCAAAAAGATTCCACCCTTTCTCACCAAGTTCTTATTACGGTAGGTTTCTTTCTAGGAACTTTGAGTTTTGTTGCTGTTATAAATGCTAATTTTTATTTTGTAAGTTCTGACAGCATGCATGGATATGGCTGGTATTTAGATAAAGGTCTGATGCACATCACTTTGCTGAAGAAATCTTCACTGTGGATAATTTGCAGCTCTTAGCCAGTTATTGTCAGTAGCCAGGTGTCTCTGTGAATAGTGGCAGCTTTGTTTTTTCTAGCCTCCCATGCTTGCTTCTTGTCTTCCTTGGCTAGATAAAACAATGATAGTAGACACTCTTGCCTTAGGGAAGGGGGGGAGGCTTTCAAACCTTTTTTGGAGACCAGCAGTCTGGTCCTGGCTGGCCTGGAACTATGTAGACTAGACTGGCCTTGAACTCACAGCCTCTGCCACTGCCTCTGCCTCCCAAGTACTGGGACCAAAGGCGTGCACCAACCACCACACCTACCAAACTTTGTTTTGCTCTTTTTTTTTTTTTTTTTTTTTTTGAGACAGGTAACCAGGAGCTCGGTATATAGACCAGGCTGTCCCAGAACTCACAATGTAGACCAAGCTGGTCTTGACCTCACAGGGATCTGCCTGCCTCTGCCTCCCCAGTGTTGGGATTAAAGGCATGAGTCACCAAGCCCAGCTTCAAATTTGTTTTTTACTTCAATTATTTTGTGCGCATGCGCACATACTGGCCAATCAGAAAACAACTTGTAACAGGAGTCAGCTTTCTCCTTCCACTGTGTAATTCCCTTTGAACTCAGGTCATCAGATTTACCTGGCAGCAACAGCCTTTATCCGCTGAGACATCTGACTGGCCCAGGATCCCTTTCAAATGGAAAGCTTTTCAGTTTACATTATCAGGCCTAGTGTTTGAGATCATCAAAGCTGCCTTCCACATCTCTAATTTGCTAAGTGGCATTGATATCTAGGCAGTAGGTTTTTGTCAAAATTTGTCTTCTATCATTTGAACATGGTTTTTCTCTTTTAGCCTATAGGTATTAGAATAGTTGTAAGGTTTTTTTGGGAGGTGGGTGTTTGTTTTAGGGGTCTCAGATTTTTGTGTGCTATAGATTAAACCTGGGCCCATATGCTTGCTAAGCCTGTGCTATACTATACCACTGAGATTCACTCAGCCCCATAAATAGATCTTTAATGCTCAATTCTGCTGTTATTCTTGGGATAGGTCTAGTTCATTTATGTGTTTTAATATTATAGGCTGGGCATGGTGGTGTACACCTATAATCCCAGCACTTGGGAGGCAGAGGCAGGCGGATCTCTGTGAATTCAAGGCCAGCCTGGTCTACATAGTGAGTTTCAGGCCAGCTGGGGCTACAGGGAGATCGTGTCTCAAAAAGACAAAAAACAAACAAACTCTCTAGTGCATTTGATGTGTTGTGTCTACTTTGTTTTGCATCACTTGGCTTATCCTTCATGCACTTGTCCTTAGGAGGGTCTAGCCTCATAAAAAAGTTGAAGAGTTCTTGTTTCTAGAACATTTATGTAAGTCTTATATCTTTGCCAAAAGTGGCTATAAACAAAACTCGGGAAAGAAATCTGACTGGGATATTTAGCAGCCAAAGAGAAAATGCTGTGTGGTTGCAATGGCATGAAATCCAGATTGCTCAAAAGAAACACCACTGTTCCCAGCACAGAGCCACCCACAGCCTCCATGAACCGTGAGAGCACAATTGGCAGTGCAGACAGATGATGCATGCACATGACGGCAGGAGCTCTGCTCTGTGGGGCCCCAGCCTGATGTTGAATGGGCAGAGCATAGACCTAGGTCCTAGGTAGATTTCCCCTGGTCCTCACTGCCCCAGGACCCCCAGACAGGAAACTCTTCCTGCTCCGGAGTGGACGGCAGTCTCAGTCATGCTCCAGGTCTGTCTCTCACTGCACTGTGATCAATGTTTCTGGCTGAGGGCTGTGGAACTCTCTTCTAACCACCTCTGTCAGCTGACACACCTCTCTGCTGCCTCTTTTTTATTGTTTACTTTTTTATATAATTTTTTTATATTTATTTATTTTTGTATGTGTATGAATGTACTGTCTGCATGCAGGTCTGTGCACCTGTGTCATGCAATGTCATGGAGGTCAGAAGAGGGCGTCAGATTCCCCTGGAACTGGAGTCAAAGCCTGTTTTCAGCTGCCATGTGGGGTGCTGGGGATTGAACCCGGGTCCTCTACAAGAGCGGTCGGCGCTCTTAACCGCCTCCGGCCCCTTGTTTATTTTTTAAAATTTCATATATTTTGTGTGTGTGTGTGTGTGTGTGTGTGTGTGTGTGTGTACATGCCACAGCGCGTGTGTGGCAGTCTGAGGACAACTTTCAGGACTCACCTCTCTCCTTCTAACATGTGGTTCCCAGGGATCAGAATTGGGTTGTCAGGTTAGCCAGCAAGCGCCTTTACCTGCCAAGCCTTCTTGCAGCCCTTCTGCTTTTTAATACCAGGGCTTTGTGGTTACCATATAGCTGAGCTTCCTTTGAGAGTCAGATTTTAAGCTGAGTCTTGATGGCTTCCCTACAAAAGGTACTTTGAGCCTTTGACCTCTGCTTTGAGCTCCTCTTCACTGGTGTTTAAAAACTTAATTATTCTGGGGCTGGAGAGATGGCCTAGCAGTTAAGAGCTCCGACTTCTCTAGCAGAGGACCCAGGTTCAATCCCCAGCACCCACATGGCGGCTGAAAACCATCTTTAACTCCAGTTCCAGGGGACTCCGATGCCCTCTTCTGACCTCCGTGGCATTGCACAACACGGGTGCACAAACCAACATGCAGACAGTACATTCATACACATAATAAAATTAAAAAAAAAAACTAGGGGAGACGCCATAACGCGCCAGGACAGTAGGATCGAAAGGTTATTCCTGGACAAACTGTCAGACCATGAAAGGAAACAGCCAGAATTGACCAGAGTCCAAGTCAACAGCTCCAGAGAGAGTGGACTGTTTTACCTCTCATCCACCTGTGCCCCTTTTCTAAGCCTAGGGAGCAACCTGCGGAAGAGGGGGCATGGTAGAATGTAAGGGCTGCGATTGGGGTGAATGGTGAAACTACAGCAATGTAGTCTGGACACTCATTTGATCAACTTGATTGAACAAACAACCTGTCACCCCCCACTGGATGGTGGGGCTGTAGGTGTTTGGGCACAACAGCCTGCAGATAGGTTTTGCATGAAGGATGCTTGTACTCATGGATTATCACTTATAGCTAAAAATGAAAAAAAAAACTGAGAGAAAGATGCAGGACAGTTATGGCAGAATGCATGATCTGGGATGGGGTGGGGGTGGGGGGGGAGGGAAAGGGAAATAAGCCTGAACTGAATTGGAAAAAATGTATGAAATGCACAAAGCATCAATAAAAAACTAATTTAAAAAAAAAAAAAGAAAAGAAAAAAAAAACTAAATTATTCTGTCTCATGGGGCAGGGCAACCCTGGACATCTTTGACTACATCTACATAGATGCCTTCGGGAAGGGCAAGCAACTGACTGTGAAGGACTGCGAGTACTTGATTGGCCAGCACGTGACGGCGGCACTGTACGGTGTAGTGAATGTAAAGAAGGTGCTGCAGCGGATGGTAGGCAACCTGCTGAGCCTTGGCAAGAGGTGAGCTGGCTCCTGCTGAGTAGTGTGGCCTTCAGGGCTCTGTTTCTCTTAATAAGAAACTGTTGAATGAGCTCACCTTGCCATGCAAGCCCTCCAAGACAGCTGGTTCTGGGATATAAGCCGCTCACAGCTGTACATGCTGCATGGCTGCTCTGAGGTACTTGAGTGGACTTGCTTTCTGCATAAATTCTGGGAGCTGTCTTCAGTGACCAGGGTGTCTTAGACTGACAGAGATTTTCTTCAGAGGCAGGGGATCCTCCTGTCCAAACACTTGACCTTTGTTTTACCCTTCTGTCACCTAGAGAAGAAAACAAAGTATGAAATTATCTTGCTTTTGAGTTCAAGGAACTTGGTTTTGGGTAAATAGAAAGTTGTAGGCTGTATGTTCTTTTTTAATATATTATATTTTTAGAGCAATTGTAGGTTGACAGCAAAATTATCCAGACTGTAGAGGGAGTTCCAGAAACTCTTTTCTGCATGAACCCAAGCCTGTTCCCTCACTGTTCTAGTTTGTCTTCAATTGCTGAGATAGAACACTCTAACCAATACCAACTTGGGGAGGAAAGGGTTTATTCATCTTACATCTCCCAAGTAATAGTTCATCACTTAGGGAGCCCAAGGTAGAAACTCAGGGCAAGAACCTGGAGGCAGGAGCTGAAACACAGGCCATGGAGGAGCGCTGCTTACTGGCTTGCTCCCATGCTGAGCCTGCTTTCTTACACAGTACAGAACCACCTGCCCAGGGATGGTCCGCCCGCAGTGGGCTGGACCCTCCCATATCACTCAATAGTCAAGAAAATACTCCACAGACATGGCCACAGCCCAGTCGCATGAAGGAAATTCCCCAATTGAGATTCCCTCAACCCAGATGTATCAAGTTGACAACAAAGCTGTCTGGCACAAGTCCTCCACAAGAGCAGACACTTGTTACACTGTTGACCTGACTTTGACAGGTCACCCCAAGATTCATTCTTAGTAGTGTAAGCTCTGTGGTTCTGGTCATATGAGGGCACATGCCCACTGTCACATTGCTGCATGGGATAGTTCCACTAACCAGAGGGTCCTCTCTACTTCAGAATTCAGAGAACAGTGCAGAGTTCCCAGCCCTTAGACAAGGGTCAAACACCTTTTGGAGGATGGTTAAGGGATCTTAGGATTTTCTCCCTTAAAGCAAGATTGGCAGGGTGAAATGGTCTCCTCACTTTTGTTAAAAGAAAGGTCGGCAAGGTGGCATTCCCTGGTTCCCATGCTAACCAAGACTAAAAGATGTAAACCCTGTTAGATCCTCCTGGTCTACACATGCTGGCCTTCATCAGGTCTAGATGGAAAAGAAAAGGCCATGCCAGGCGTGGTGGCGCACGCCTTTAATCCTAGCACTTGAGAGGCAGAGGCGGTTGGATCTTTGTGAGTTCAAGGCCAGCCTGGTCTACAATGTGAGTTCCAGGACAGCTGGGGCTACAGGGAGACCCTGTCTCGAAAAGAAAAAAAAAAGCCTGGCAAAAATATTATCTCCTTAAGGTTTGTGCTTAATGAAAGCACAGTTTTTAAAGTAGTGCAAGATTTATAATCAGGGTGGATTTTGTTAAGAGCATCGAAGCTCTGGTGAACAGAGGGGAAATCTTGGAAAGAGAAAACATTGGGGATTTGTGTCCGCGACTTGTTAACTTGCCTTGGGAAAGGAGTGAGTCTTAGCTAGGAAGCCAGTGGAGTGAGGTAATGGTGTTTTCCCAGGGAAGGCATCGACCAGTCGTACCAGCTCCTCAGAGACTCCTTGGACCTGTACCTGGCGATGTACCCGGACCAGGTGCAGCTTCTGCTTCTCCAGGCCCGGCTCTACTTCCACCTGGGCATCTGGCCAGAGAAGGTAAGTATCTTACTATGGTGCTCACCCCTCACCTAGAGAGGAAAGCTGTAGCTTGAAAGGTGGCCAACACAAGTTCATTCTCATGTTAACAAGGGAGTAAGTTCAAATTTACTTGTCTCCTAATCCTGACCCACCATCAAGTTTCTTTCTGTCTTCGCTTGTCATAAGAAGCATTGGTCCTACCATGAAAAGTGATTGCTCTCTGTGTAGTCTCTGAGCCCCTGCCACTCAACCCCCACCACACCAGGTGCCTTTCTACAGTCACCCTACTCAGCAAGGAGAGGCACAAGTGTTGCCTGCAGCTATGCTGTTAGCAACTATTAGCTATAAAAATATATCTGCTTGGCCTGCAAAGGTCTGGCCATGGGGGACTAGCCAAGTCTCCGTGCTGTTCCATTTGAAGATTCTTGCTTTTGTCGTGCCACAACCCTCCCCTCATCAATCGGCAGCAGTGCTGTGAGAAGGCTGTGTTGAGCTCAGAGCCTGTGTGAAGAAAATTGTGCACAGCACTCATGTGACTCTGGTCGCTTGTGAGCATGCAGGAGCCCATTTCCTTCTGCCCTGGAAATATGTTGGCAACCCATTTCATTTGCTTAGAAGAACATGGAGAGAGGATTTGGTTCTGAGTCTTAGTCCCTATAAGCTGGTCTCCTGGAGTTATTGGAGAGGCATAAAGTCTGCAGAAATAAATGCTCTGGTGTCTGGAGAGATAGATGGTTGAGCAGTTAAGAGCATGTACTGTTTCTGCAGAGGATCCAGGTTCAGTTCCCAGCCCCCATGTTGGCTAGTCCACAGCCGCCTGCGACTCCAGCTCCAGGGGATCTGATGCCCTCTTCTGGCCCCGTGGGTGCTGCACTGTGCTCAGACCCACACGTAGACACAACTAAAAAATCATAAAGGAAGTACTCTTGATTAGTGCCTCTACACAATATATAACATGTTAGGTCGTGATTTAAAGATGTGAAGTAGGACTAAGAACCCCTGGGTGACCCCAGCTCCTACCTTAAAAGATGCCATCCAGGCCCTAGATAGCACATGTGCTAACAGTGCCCACAACAGTCTGGGAAGAGTTGGCCTTGTGGAGCAGTCGCTGCTTTCCACAGAGTGGCAGCCCAGGGCTTTTGCATGCTTGCATTATTTATGTTCTGTTAGTAGCAGAGCGTGTCCTTTCAGTTGTTGAAGGATTTCAGGAAGAACAGAGCAAAGGCTCCTTCAGTGTTCTGATTCAGTGGCAGCTTGGACTAGGGACTAAGGTTGTTGATGTCCCTTTTTGAGTGAAAAGTCTGGTGTCTCCATTGCCCTTACATAACTGACACCTCAGTGATGGTAGGCACTCCTGCTGAGGAACAGCCTGGTGCTCTGTGCACTCCTGGGAAGTTATCTGGGCATCCCCACAGCCTTACCTGCTGCCTTTGCAGTCAGTGAGCATCACTCAAAGTGGCTCCTTTTTGCTTCCGTCACTGCTGGGTGGAGCACCTAAACACAGTTCTTACCCCAGCTAGGACTGACCATGGCCAGAGGGGAAAGTAGCCACATCCAGCTGGCCATGTGATCTCCTATCAGCCACCACCCTTGTCTGCTCCCTGCCCACTGACCCTCAGTCTCATTCCCACCTCCACTCCTGCACACTCCCCGGGATGCAGGCTCACCCAGGCCCTGTTCTGGCCAAGGACACCAGTTCCCTTTCTGCTTGTGCTCCTCTTGCTGTGGAAGCCAGGAGGACACAGTCTTCTTATTTCTTGCTTCACGGCTCCTTCGCGTCTGCACTCTGTCCTTGTACTTCTGCTTCCCAGGCCCTTTCTAGTTTCCTGTCCTGGGTTTCCCGGCTGGGCTTTATACATGGGTGCTCTCTAGGCTTCCTGTACCCTACATCTTGCCCTGCATCCTGCCTTGCTGCTTCTCTGCCTGTATGGGGTGGGGAAGACATGGCCCATGGATGCCCTTGCTTGGCCTCCTTGGCCCTGTTAAGCCCTTCAGTCTGTCGTTTAGGGAGCAGAGTGTCTTGCAAGGTAGCACTGGCCCCCTGGCTGCCCAGATGTCTGAGCAGCTCCCTGCTGTCCCAGGGATGATTTCTGTGCTCTGCAGTGTGGCTCGCAGGTCTCTGGGGAGCTGCCCTGCCTGCCCGACTTCCCATGCCCCACAGTTGTCCTCTGGTGCTCTTGCTGTACTGCTGCAGTTTGCTGCCGTGTTCCTGGCAGACAGCTACCTCCACTGACTGCTCAGCTCTGTTGCTGCTCACTTCTGCTGAGCTGGCAGCCTTGGCTCCCATTGCAGAAGCCAGTGGAAGCCCACTGGACCACTTCTCGGTGATAGGGCCACACCTGTGCTCACCACTGGCCGTTCTCACAGCATAGGTCTTGGCCCATGGCACATGTTTGACAAAGTTCCTGTTAGTGATTGAGAACTGACTGCACTTCTGCGTGTGAGTAAAGAAGACCACACTTTCTTCAGGGTTTCCAAGAAGGGGCCCACATGCCACTCTGGAAGGGGGTGTTTGGAGGATAGGATTAAGCGGTGGGAAGTAGATGGATCCTGGTTCTCAGTAGATTCTTATGAAACTGGGAGCATTTGGGGTTTAGCATTCTGTCCGCGGTTGAGTCACAGTGAACACACTGCTTCTGTTGTCGTGCTGCTCTGGTGCGATACCAGTAAACTCCTGGAGCTGCCTGTGCTGCCCAGGGCCACCCCTTTGTGATCCCATGACCTCAGGCTAGTCCTTTCATCTCACTCAGCCACATTCCTTTTCTGGAAATGAGCAGTGGGGTCACAGTACAGAGTCCAACAAAGAGAACTCTGAAACTGATCAAGAAACACTGAGAGCCCACTGTGTCTCCCTGAAGATTGCTGTGTGAAGCTGGTTGTCAAGACACTTGGATAGATTCAGTGTGACAGGAAATAGGGCAGTGGTTACTTGTTCAAAAAGGAACTCCAGAGTAAGAGCCGCTAGTTGATGGATCTGGGCCTGGTACTGAGGGGGCCTCTGCCACTAAGCGGGTGGAGTCAGAACTCAGTAGCCAGCAGGACAGACGGGCATGTGCTATAAATGTCACAGGTGATAATGATCCTAAGTACCTGTGCGTGTGCGTGTGCGTGCGCGTGTGCGTGGCAGACAGACTACGTCCTTGGAGCCCATCCTCCTGCCAGTCTCTCACTTCCTGCAGAAGTGCTGACTTAATACAGAAGTTCAGGCAGGATTCTAGAACTTTTCTAAGCCTCTCTTAAGTGACGTAAGCTAAAGGGATTCTCACCCAGCACTTAGACAAGGGTCAAACACCTTTTGGAGGATGGTTTAGGGATCTTAGGTTTTTCCCCCTTAAGGCAAGATTGGCAGGGTGAAATGGTCTCCTCACTTTTGTTAGAAGAAAGGTCGACAAGGTAACATTCCCTGGTTCCCTTGCTAACCAAGACTAAAAGATGTAAACCCTGTTAGATCCTCCTGGTCCATACTCGCTGGCCTTTGTCAGGTTACGTAGGTAGGTCTAGACCGCTTGCTTCGGAAAAGAAAAGGCCTGGCGAAAATATTATCTCCTAGTCTTTCTGTCTTGTCTTGAAGGTGCTTGACATCCTCCAGCACATCCAGACCCTCGACCCCGGGCAGCACGGGGCGGTGGGCTACCTAGTGCAGCATACGCTCGAGCACATTGAGCGCAAAAAGGAGGAGGTAGGCGTGGAGGTGAAGCTGCGCTCTGAGGAGAAGCACAGGGATGTCTGCTACTCCATCGGGCTCGTTATGAAGCATAAGAGGTGAGTGCCCTGCTGCTCTTGGCCACCCAGGACCTGCAGCAGGAAGAAGAGCTGGGCCAGGAGCTGCACTCTGACACCTTGGGCCACTTACACTGAGCCACCAAGCAACAAGTTGGACTGGATCTGTGCCCTAGTGCTTTCAAGCAGAGACTCTTTGCTAACTGAGCTGTAATGATTTTCATGATCTCCAAATGCTCTAAGCAGTTGGGACTCATTTTTATGAGGTGCTGGGGATTGAGGCTGGGGACTCTGCATGCCAGGCTAGCTTGTCACTGAGCTGCAGCCCTGCCCATCCCCGTTCTGTGCCCTATCCTTCCCCTTGGATCTCTGAATCAGGGTTGTGGACCAAGCTTTCCGCACATGATCTGTTTATCAGTTAAAATTCAACCCTCTCTGCAAAGCACACTGGGAGCTGAGAGGTTCTTTTCTCACAGCCAGGCATCTGTGGTGTGCTTGCCTCTCTGGCAAATGGCACTTTGTCATGGTTTGGGTTTCTGTCTCCTGTCTCTGAACTAGTGGAGTTTCTTGCCAATTCTGGATTACAGGGCTCTCTTGAAGAGGCACTGCCTTGCATCCAGAACTTTTCTGCTGGGGTGCTGCTCTTACTGATTCGGCCACTCTGTGCTATCCTCTGGTCTCTGCGAGATGAATTCACAAGGACCTTCCAATTTGAGGCTGTGATTTGTTCTTTCACTGAGTTCTATTTTTCTAACTTTCTTTTGGGAATTTCCAATCACATAAGAGTGGAGAGATGAGCTTATGAAGCAGATGATGTTCCCAGCATCCAGTCAGCACTGCACACAGTAGGGCTCCTTCCCTGGACTCACTGAAGTGAGCGCCACAAGCATTTCATCCATACTGTTCAGCATGTGTCTCTGGGACTGAGGGATCACATTCACTCTTGTTCCTCACCCTCTTACCTTCTAGAACAACACTCAGAATTCCCTAAGATCACCCAGTATCTAGGCAAGTCCGCACGGTCTCAGCCATCTTGTACTTTTTTACAAGGTCTGCCTGAGTCAGGGTCTACTAGGCCATCTGGTTGGTTCTCCTTCATGATCTCCTGTCACAGCACTGTGTTTTTGGGTCTCCTCTGAAGTGATATGGGAATGTGACCAGACCAGCATCCTGACACCTTTCCCACTTGACCCGCCACTCTGTTCAGAAGTTTATTCTCTTCTAAATGAAGTGTTATTGTTGACAAAAAGAGAGTTTGTGAAGAGGGCCATGGGTGTCCCCAAAATGACTTAACATGAGGCAGAAGCAGGTAAACTGGAAAAAACAGACAGCTTGAGCGGAGGCCAGCCAGGCTTTCCCTGTGTTCCATGGCAGCTGTGGGGCTTCACAGAGAGCTGACTTGTGCTCTTCCCATGTTTCATAGGTATGGCTATAACTGTGTGATCTATGGCTGGGATCCCACCTGCATGATGGGGCATGAGTGGATCCGGAACATGAACGTGCACAGCCTGCCACACGGCCACCACCAGCCCTTCTACAACGTGCTGGTGGAGGATGGCTCCTGCAGATACGCAGCCCAAGGTAAGACCCCCTCACCTCTACTGGCACCTGCCTTTGTTTGATCTGATCACACAGCCTGTGGCCAGCCATGTGCCTGGAGGCTACAGAAGTGAAGCAGCTAAAGATGGCCTGGCCATACAGAGGCTGAAGATGGCCCTGGTGTGTCCATACAGAGGCTGAAGATGGCCTGGCATGTCCATACAGAGGCTGAAGATGGCCTGGTGTGTCCATACAGAGGCTGAAGATGGCCTGACATGTCCATACAGAGGCTGAAGATGGCCTGGCATGTCCATACAGAGGCTGAAGATGGCCTGGCATGTCCATACAGAGGCTGAAGATGGCCTGGTGTGGCCAGAGAGAGGCTGAAGATGGCCTGGTGTGGCCAGACAGAGGCTGAAGATGGCCTGGCGTGTCCATACAGAGGCTGAAGATGGCCTGGTGTGGCCAGACAGAGGCTGAAGATGGCCTGGCGTGGCCAGACAGAGGCTGAAGATGGCCTGGCGTGGCCAGACAGAGGCTGAAGATGGCCTGGCGTGGCCAGACAGAGGCTGAAGATGGCCTGGTGTGGCCAGACAGAGGCTAAATGGTCAGTCACACACGACTTCACACACCACTGGTCACTCTCTAATACTTTTGCTGATGCGTGTTACCCAATCTTGTCACCCAGACATGGCCTGATCTGGAGGGCACCAGCCTGATCTTGGAGGAGGCTCTTGGCTGTTCCTTCTGCCTCCTGAGACTGGTTTCTAGCAGCACTGTCCTGAACATGCCATTGTGTAGCTACGTGTAGAAACTGCAGTCCTCAGTGCTGGCCCAGTGCTAGAGTGACTGGATCTTGGTGACCTTTGGGAAGTGTTTGTTGCCGTGGCCTGATGATTTTCCCTCTGTATACCTGACTGCAGTGACTTATTACTAAGAGGAAGTTTGGATGCTAATGTGGCGAGTCAGGTGGTGTTCTCACATGGGCTAAGTCCATTTGGGACCATGCTCATCACTTTGCATATGCAGAGCCTGGACCCCATGCGGGCTGTCTCCACTGTACCTTCCCCAGGGTGAGCTTGAAGCTGGGAGCTTTGCTATGGCTCACCATGCCTAGATTCAGTCATAGAAATGCCAAGTGTTGGAAGCATCAGGGGTTTCAGAAAAGCTGGAAATGGTCCCCAGTGGGTGATTGTTAATAAATCTGAGGCCAAGAGGACCCCTGTGGTCTGTCTGCAGAAAGCTGTGCACAGAGATTGAAGACACCTCATCCCATTGGTTGCTGGGCGAGGGAAGCAGACTGCTGTGCTCTCTGGGTGTGCTGAAGGCTCCACAGGATCGTTTTCAGCTTTTAGAGCTGTGTCAAGACAAATCATACAGTTTCTCTTCTTTTTTCTAATGTGAATCATTGTTTCACCTGCGTGTATGTACATGTAGTTCCTGTGAAAGTCAAAAGAGGGTGTCAGATTCCCCTGGAACTAGAGTTATAGATGATTGTTAGCTGCCATATGGGTGCTGGGAACTGAACCCCAGTCCTTTGCAACAACAACCAGTGTCCCTAACCGCTTAGCCCCCTTTCCAGCTGCCATTCTCACAATTTCTAAAAGTCACAAAATGGTTTGAAATTATCCAGTGCTTTACTGGGCTGCTTGGCAAGGGTTTTACACTTGTCTGGTTCAGAAGGATGGAGAGCTTTCTGTCGTCAGCATGTAGCCTGTGGCTATGGTATAATAGGTACAGTCACTGTCCAGCCTATATAGGGTTAAGCATAAAGACCTTTAATGTGTTTTGGGGTTTTTAGGAACATTTCTGTTGTTTGGAAACATGCTCTTTGGGACAGTTAGAATGAGCATTTGGCATCAGGCATTCTGAATCTGTCCTGCTGAAACTTGGGGAATGTGTCTCCTTGCGTCTGTATAAAATTGCAGGGTAGTTTGCAGTCACTGTTGAATAACTGAAAAAAGTGTATGTACTTGTCACCTCACAGTCTGAGCAAGTAATGTGGGCCGGTGGCCTTGGGAATGTTAGCTTTCAAGACTTGGAACATCCCTAGAATGGAAAAGTTGTTCCCATGCTCTGTTGTTTTCTGAAGACCCTCTGACAGCACCGGCGCTGGGACCAGGGTGTCTGAGGGCTGCTGTGTGCCAGCTGTGGGGTTCAGAGGTGGTGAGGAGCTCCATCACAGGCCCCCACATGCCAACACACAGGAGGCTTTCCTGGGCCACCTCTAGTGACCTTATGTTAACTGTGTGTGCTAGTGACTCTCAGCCTCAGCTCCTCTTGACCCTGGCCCATCTCTCATCCCAGACCCTCTGCCCTTGAAGTCTCTAGAATCTTGAGGTGTCTTTTAAGTCTCCCTTTCTCTGAACTTGTGGTGCTACACCCCCTGCCTGGTCTGCATGTCCGGTTTCCACAGGACACCCTTTTGGAGCAACGCATCCTTCTGCATGATTACCTCACCATGCCTCCAGTCAGAGTGCACACTGCTCCCTCATCCTTTCCTTTCCTGCAGCAGTGCTTCTGCGTGGCGCACGGTTTTCTCGCCTGTGTTATCGCACTGTTTCTGAGGACAGCTGTTCCCAGGGCACTTCCATTGAAGTTCACTTTGGAGAGTCTCTGTGGTCCTGGTTGCTGTGGCCGCATTGCAGCCTCACCTCTGTCCCTGTCCCCATGGTGTTGTGCTCCCGAGTTAAGGGTGGTGCTCCTGTTCACGTGCAGGTCTCGCAGGTGCTGGTCTTCATAAGAGTTACTTCCTTTCCGAAGCTTTTCTCAGCCCTGCCTCACATTTCCCCAGGTCAGCGCCTTCACACCCTCCGTTTCCTGTGGACTGATCTCCACCCTTCATCGACTGCACCTGCCTTGCCACTCAGGATGCAGTGGTTACTAAAAGAGCACACTGGACACCTCCCCCTGACCCCCATCTATCTGGTCTGGGGATGGAGATTTGGGCTCCTTGCTTGCATGGAAGGAAAGTGCCAGTTAGCTTGACCTCAGAGTCTCCTGTCACAGCTTCCTAATACAGTGGTCTGCTGGTCTTCAGATCCCCAGTTGCTACAAATGACCCTTTATAGCTCAACAGATCTCCAAGAGCAGTTCCTTTTTTTCCATCTTTTTCTGTCCTTGTTAGGACTTTGACTTTTTGAAGCATCCAGGCCTGTCAGTTGTTTGGGGATTACTTTAACATTCTCAGTGTCTCTTTACCTGTGTGTTGTCTGTCCAGGCACTGAAGTCTGAGGCCTAACCAGATCAGGGTTACCACCCCGCCAGGATGCTCAATGTAGGATGCTGTGCTGTTTCTTTTGCAGTTAGCAGTTCTTGGGATCACCTTGTAGATCCTGTGACTGTCACACCTCAGGGACCTGGGACACTGTGGTTTGTCCTAGCATTTAGAGGTCCCCTGGGTGACATTGAAGAGTGTGGCTCCTGTCCTCTGTCCAGTGACAAGGAGCTGGCTTTTCGTGTGGGTGCTAGGAGTTGAACCCAGGTCTTCTGCAAGAGCAGGCATTGTTCTTAACCACTGAGCCATCTCTTCAGCCCCAGTTTTTAGATGTTTTAAAGATTTAAATCAATTTTTAATTGATGAATGAATGTTTTGCCTACATATATATAAGTGTACCTATGTCATGAAATGCCAACAGGGACTAGAAGAGGGAGTTGTATCCCCTAGGACTGGAGTTACAAACAGTTGTTAGCTGCCATGTAGGTGCTGGGAACTGAACCCAGGTCCTCTGCAAAAACAGCCAGTGCTCTTAGCCACTGAGCCATCTCTCCAGCCCCTATTTTTTATTTAAAAATGTTAAGTGTGTGTGTGTGTGTGTGTGTGTGTGTGTGTGTATGCACGTGCACTGGGGGAGGGCAACACATGCCAAGGTGTGTATGTGTGTGTATGCACGTGCACTGGGGGAGGGCAACATATGCCAAGGTGTGTGTGTGACCCGCAGGGCAGCTTGGTGGGGTCACTTCTCTCCTTCCATCTTTATGTGGGTTGCAGAGATTAGGCTTGCACAGCACCTGCTGGGCCAGCTCTCACCTGAGAAGCTACTTTTCTTTTGTTAATGTTTTTATTTATATATTTTTTTGTTTTATGTGTATGAGTGTTTGCCTGTATGTAAGTGCACCTGTCTGTGCAGTTCCAGAAGAGAGCATTGATCCCCTGTGACTGGAGTTAGATGTTAGCTGCCATAGGTGCTGGGAACTGAACCCAGGTCCTCTGCAAGAGCAGCCAATGTTGAACCATCTCTCCAGCCCCAAGAAGCTACATTTTTTTTTTTTTTTGGTCTTTTCGAGACAGGGTCTCCCCGTAGCCCCAGCTGTCCTGGAACTCACCTTGTAGACCAGGTTGGCCTTGAACTCACAAAGATCCGCCTGTCTCTGCCTCCCAAGTGCTAGGATTAAAGGCGTGCGCCACTACATTTTTAAAGCACTTATTTCAGTTTCCATTTGAACATTTCTGGTTTACTTTATTTGAATTAAATTTGTTTTAATTCCCTTGATCTAAATTTTCAGCAGTTGGCAGCAGCAATCCTGTTTCCCCAGAGAGGAACCCATTAGTAATGCTGTTCTAATTACCAGCTCTCCATAGGGTGTTGAAGAGCAAATTCTAAACCACACACTTGTGTGGCATCTTCAAATAGTTCTTGTCTGCACAACTCAGAGGGTGTCCCACCCGAGTATCCTGTGGGTAGGACTTTCTGCTCCCACTATGGGGTGCGTCTCAGCCTTTTGTTGGCCTTAAGCAGGAGAGCCAGGCTCCTAGTACTTCTTAGGTATCACAGGAAGTGTGAGCAGTGAATGCTTTGGACTTGGGAAGTTCCTTTCAAAAGCTCAGGGCTTCAGCTCCCATGTGAAAATGCAGTTAAGTATTTTGTCTATGAAAAAAGCCCCCTGGTGTGGCTTTGAAGCAACATGCCTATCTTAGTCACTGCCTGTTACTGGACAAAACACTGACCAAAACGAACTTAGGTAGGAAAGAGTTTATTTGATCTTAATGCCAGCATAACACTCCATCACTCAGGGAAGTCAGGCAGGAACTAAAGCAGAAACCACATGACAATGCTGGCTTGATTCTATGAATATAAAAACAAAAAACAATTCCATTCTTCCAACATATACTACCAAGTAGGCATTCTTATACCAAAAGAGAAAGACAGGGTTCTAACCAATAAACAGTGACACCAAAGCAAAGTCAAATTCAGCAGAGAAAACGCCAAGTCTTCAGTGTGAATGAGCAGCACCTAGAGCTCAGAACATAATCACCTGGGCTCTCGTGAGCTTAGGGAGCAAATCCTTTGAAGGATGCCTAGTCTTTTAATGTTCATAACTTGTATATGATAACATACATTTACAACACTTAACCACTAATATATCTTGATTGATATTACCTTACCTGATAAAGAAATAGAGGAAAGAAAATGCAAGGAGCTACTTGGTTTATACACAAGCATGTTCTTATCAATAGAACAAAAACACTCATGTCTGTTAAATCCTTATTTCTGGTCATGTGGCCTTAACTGCTATGTATAACTCTCTTCCTTTCCTGCCCATTCTGTGTTTTCTCCACTCTTAGCAAGCATTTCAGTGAGTCCTGTTTCTTTCCCTGGAGGGGTGACCCATGCTTCATTCCTGATGGATCTGAGCCTTCTGGAGAACCCTGTCCCAGCCCTCTGTGCTGTTGCCTCCCAATTGGCACTTTAGCTGAGTCCTGAAAAGGCCATTCCACTGTTCTGTCAAGACAGCTGCTTCAGGATAGTGGGAAACACGCTCAGAGCACTGAATCCCATGAGCATGGGCCCACTGCTGCACTTGTTTGCTGCACACTGGATTCCCTGTAGAAAAGCACTGCTATATAGAACACCATGACAGTAGATCAAGCATTCTGTAAGTTCCTGGATGGTAGTTTTGGCAGAAGCATTACATGCAGGAAAAGCAAACCCATAACCACAGTAAGTGTCTGTTCCTGTAAGAACAAAGCACTATCCCCTCTGTGATGGAATGGTTCATTTGTTGTGGAGGTCTTTTCACTTACCAAATTAAGCAAAACTTGAGTAGGCTTCCAGTGTATTTGGTCCCTGGAAGCCATAATTAACTAGCCTGCTGCTGCAGACTTCACTTTGCCTGTGAGCGCTGCCCATTATAAGTAACCATGCTCACCTCACCTTTAGCACATTTAATACCTGGCCAGCCCCTGTGCTGGGGTCCAATTAAAACCATTACGTTTAATTCATCCATTTGAGCAGCAACAACTCCCACCCTAACAAGGTAAGACCAATGATAAAGCTTTTTTTTTTTTTTTTTTTTTTTTAGACAGGGTCTCCTTGTAACCCAAGCTGGCCTGGAACTTGCTCTGTAGACCAGGCTGGCCTTGAACTCACAAAGATCCATCTGTGTATTATTCATATGTCATGAATTACTGGCAGGGAGTGGGAAGGCATGACCTGCCGTGTTCGTTTCAGTTCTCCACCATCTATTAGCAAAACACTTTTTTTTTTTTTATAAAGCTTTTTAAAATGTTCTGGTGCCCACGCCATTTTATGTCTTAGAGCATTAGTCAAGGGCACGTCCTCTGGGCCCTCCCAGTGTGGAAGACTAAATTTTTCACAAGGAACCCACTCCATCAACTTTAAACCAAGGGAGAGCAGGCATCTACAGTAGGACATCTTCCCCCCCACCCCGCATTCCTTTGATCTTATATTACTTAGAGTATACATACATATCCTTCTTCCATATACCAAAACTTCCTAACTCTGAAAATAAATGGTAGCTTAGTTCTAGAACCTGTTAAGGGATTCACAATATAAGAGCACAGTTGTTTTCAGATCACATTAACATTGCTCAGTTTGCCTTACAACTAGGTAATTGGCGCTAGCATCCACAGATGAAGGATACCATTCGTCGTTTGTTTTTCTGGAACTGTGTTACTTCACTTATTAGCATGATATCTTCTAGCTCCATCCATTGTAGGACATCTGTTCTAGTTTGTCTTCCATTGCTCTGACAAAACACTCTGGCTGACACCAACTTGGGGAAGAAAGGGTTTATTCAGCTTACATCTCCTGGGTCACAGTTCATCACTTAGGGAGCCCAAGGAAGGAACTCAGGGCAGGAACCTGGAGGCAGGAGCTGAAGCATAGACCATGGAGAAATGCTGTTCACTGGCTTGCTCCCCTGGCTCATGCCCAGCCTGCCTTATACGGTACACAACAACCTGCCCAGGGTGGCACCACTCATTGTGGGCTGGGCCCTCCCACACTGCTCAACAATCAAGACAATACTCCACAGATGTGGCCACAGGCCAATCCAAGGGAGCCAATTCCCCAATTGAGGCTCCCTCAACCCAGGTGTGTCAAGTTGACACTAAAGCTATCCAGCATGCGCCAACTACACATTTTTTAAAGCACTGTATTTCATTTCCATTTGACATTTCTGGTTTACTTTAAATGAATTAAATTTGTTTTAGTTTCCCCGTGATTTAATTTTCAGCAGGTGGCAGCAGCAATCCTGTTCCCAAGAGAGGAACACATTAGTAAAATGCCTGTTCTAATTAACCACCACTCTCCATAGGGGGTTGAAGAAGAGCAAATTCTAAATTCTAAACCACAACACTTGTGTTGCCCCTTCAAATAGTTTCTTGTCTGGCACAACTCAGAGGGTTGGTCCCACCCCGAGTAGCCTGGTGGGGTAGGACTTTCTTTCTGCTCCCACTATGGGGTGCGTCTCAGCCTTTTGTTGGCCTTAAGCAGGAGAGCCAGGCTCCTAGTACTTCTTAGGTATCACAGGAAGTGTGACATGAATGTTTTGGACTTGGGAAGTGTCTTTCAAAAGTCAAAGGGGGGGGAGCGGGTGTGAGGAAGAGGTACAGGGCATCCCAAGGGATAGAGGGGGAGAGAGGGTAAAAGGGGAAATGCAGTAAAGTTAGTGTTGTCTATGAATTTGGTCTTTTCAAGACAGGGTCTCCCTGTAGCCCCAGCTATCCTGGAACTCACTCTGTAGACCAGGCTGGTCTTGAACTCACAAAGATCCGCCTGCCTCTGCCTCCCAAGTGCTAGGATTAAAGGCGTGCACCACCATGCCTGGCTAGAGACTCTTACACATTACCAAGTCCTGCTTCTGGCTTGACATGGATTCTCAGGCCCCTTCTGGAACATAGCTTCTGTGTGCTGACCCTGAAGAAATTTTTTCCAGAAGATTTCAGCACAGTGATGCTGGTCTCTTGTTACTTACAGCTGATTTTTCAGCCCCAGTTAACCAGCATCAATTGTCCCAGTACAACAAAGATTTCCCTTCAGGTTCTGGTTTCTTGTTACTTACAGCTGATTCTTCAGCCCCAGCTGACCAGAACCCACAGATTAAACAGTCCTGATGATCTCTGCTTCCCTTTGAAACTAGAAACTTCACAAGCTAGGCCTCCATCTTCTACAACTCCTTCAGCAAAACTGCTCCAAGCTCCACAGCAACAATCTTTAGGCATTCAATGATCTTCCCAGCCCAAAGTTCCAAACACCTCCACAATCCTTCCCCAAAATGCCAAGGTCAGGTCTGTCACAACAATACCCCACTCTCGGTACCAATTTATGTTCGAGTTTGTCTTCCATTGCTGTGACAAAACACTCTGACCAACACCAACTTGGGGAGGAAAGGGTTTATTCAGCTTACATCTCCTGGGTCACAGTTCATCACTTAGGGAGCCCAAGGCAGGAACTCAGGGCAGGAACCTGGAGGCAGTAGCTGAAGCACAGGCCATGGAGGAATGCTGTTCACTGGCTTGCTCCCCTGGCTCATGCCCAGCCTGCCTTCTTATACAGTACACAACAACCTGCCCAGGGTGGCACCACTCATTGTGGGCTGGGCCCTCCCACACTGCTCAACAATCAAGACAATACTCCACAGATGTGGCCACAGGCCAATCCATTGGAGCCAATTTCCCAATTGAGGCTCCCTCAACCCAGGTGCGTCAAGTTGACACTAAAGCTATCCAGCACAACATCTTTTACAAGTATTTCAGCCAACCAACCAAATGAACTCTTGGTACCTCTTTTAACTGTGTGAGTTTCAATATTAAATCCAGAATCTAGTCAGTAGGCCCATATCAACGGACTCAGCCTGATTTAGTGTTAGGTTCCTTCCACCGTTATCCCACACCCTTAAAATCTATTCCCACACAGTCCCCAGACCTCTACCTGAATAAATTGAGAAATTCATTCAGTTAGCCTTGAGCTAACTGGTGTAGAGACAGTGATAGATGGTTTCTGGGGGACAGCAGCATTATCTTGTCTAACATCCCCTTCAAGGAGAGTCACTGCCTGTTCTACATACAGGGGAGGCAGGATGCCTTCAGCCAATGGTAAAGAGGGCAGTACTATAGCTGATAAAAGTATGAATGCATCCTCTGCTAAGGGTGAGGAATCTACTTTCTTAGGCCGAGTGAGCCCATCAGAATCTGAATTCAGTGCTCTCAGCCTCTTGGGTCCTCAGACGCAACTCCAATCCCAAGTCACAAGATCCTCTTTTCTAGTCAGTGCCCTCACTTCAACTGCTGACATACATCAAGGCTAGGAATTACGTTTATACTGTGCTCTTATATTGTGAATCCTTTAAATATAATAAACAAAAAAATAAATTTCACTGTAACCCACAGAATCGTATAATGAGGGCTTGGGTTTTGTTTAGGGCAACTTGAGCTCTGTGACTGCTGGGGAGAAGATTCTCTTCCGGGGCACACATGGAAACCTTTAGGCTGTTTATGCATGTGTGGAGCTCGTCAATTTTGTTTGTCAGCTCATTTTTTTTCTTTTCTTAATTTGTCCAAATTGTTAAATGAATCCAAACAGCATCATTATTTTTCATATTTTTCCACAGATGTTCAAAGTCTTATAGACAGAGTCTCTAAATTTCTTGCTCCTAGATAAATCAGAGAAACAAGTGCATTTTCTTGCATAGTTCTTTAAACAGTTCACACGGTGGACTCTCCATGTTCTCCATGCTCCAGGGGAGTCTTTACCAACTTCGGGATTCATTGAATTAGGGAACTACTGAACTACTTCCAGATACCCACCAAGTCCACTAGAGAAGATAATTCTTTTTTTTTTCTTTTTTTGGTCTTTTTGAGACAGGGTCTCCCTGTAGCCCCAGCTGTCCTGGAACTCACTATGTAAACCAGGCTGGCCTTGAATTCACAGAGATCCGCCTGCCTCTGCCTCCCCAGTGCTGGGATTAAAGGTGTGCACCACCACACCCAATGAGAGGATCATTCTTACAGTTCTGTTTCTCCAGAACCATTCTCAGTAACATAGTCTACATTAGCCAGGTTCTCTATGGGAACAGGACCAACAAAGTAAGTGTATGTGGTAAAGGAATTTATTAGTCAGCTTGCTTCAGAATGTTAACAGCTGAATCCCACCTGTGAGGCTGAGACCCTGGTAGCTGCTCAGTCCTTGAGACCGGCTGGGCCCTCAGCAGCTGGAGGAGTCCCACGGTGGCTGTCTCATTCTGGAGAGGCTGGAGGCCTCACAGCAGCAACAAGAGGATAAATAACTGGGAGGAGAGGGGAAGGCAAGCCAGCAAAAGGCGGGTTATCTTCCTTCTGCCATGCCCTTTTTATCTATAGTGGGGGAACCTAAACATTTTAGATAAAATACACAAACATTTCTCTGAGGACTTCAAGGGAAGTTTGTGATTTATCTTTTTCTCAGTTAAGTTTTATGTTTCTTAGGCTTAAAGCACACTTTGTGAGAGCTGTATTTAACTGGGTGGCACTTTCACAGAACAAGGCTACTAGCTTCTTTGTTGTCTTCTCTCTGTAAGGAAATGTGCTTGGTCAGTATGCCCAGCTGCAATCCCAGCACTTGGGAGGAAGAAGGCAGATATGTTTGAAGCCAGTATGGGTCTCAAAGCAAAGTAAAAATGGGCTATGGTAGAACTCTTGCCTGTTAAGCTCAAAGCCAACTTTGGTTCCTCAGTACCACAGAACAAGAAGATTGCTTCACGTTCTCCTGCTCTGCAGCAGAGGCCACAGGACAGGACAGCCGTTGCAGCCGGAGGAGGGCACTGAGCATCCATGGCTTGCACTGTTAGCTCCATGTCCTACCCACTGTCTCACATGCACTTTCCAGAGTAGCTTCTTGTTGGGAGCCTGGTTGGTACCTGCCTGCTCGCGTTCTCACTGAATTCCTTTCCGTTCTTCCCAGCTTCAAACACAGGCTCATTCCTCCCTTCATGGGCCACTGCTCAGTACACAGGGAGTTTGTGGTGAACACCAGAGTCCTTGAAGAGCAGGCATCTTGCATGAGCACATGGTACTTGGCAGAGACCAATCCCTTTGGTGGGGCTTGAGCTGTGTGAGGTGCTCAGCAGCACACTGCCCTCCCCCACAGCATGACAGGGGCAGCTCCCGACTCTGACCTGCACAATTGCCTTTGAGACTTGGCCAGATGTCCCTCTGAGGGTATAGCAGCTCCCCATTTAACCCCCATTACACTAGACAAACTGACCTGAAAGCAGGTTTAAATTCCTATTGGAATATTTTTTACTCCATCTGTTGTGCATATGGTGGCAGGCTCAGTCTCTTTAGAGCAACGGTCCTCTCTTGGTGCTCCTGAATTCTTCTTTTTACCTTAGTGTTTTTTGTGGGACTGGAGGAGAAGGTCGTAGGCATGGGCCCTCAACAGGTGGCCTGGGTGTCATCCAGGCCCCTGGGTAGCATAGCTGGGAGAAGGTGGTGCTGGGACTGAGCAGACAGGGTGGTGGTGCTGATGCTGCTGCGCAGCACTGGCTCTCCAGTGGCTGGTATTTTGAAACATCCACTGGTGATGGTCTATTTTGCTTTACATTTACTGATTTGTCCCACTTTCATCCTTTCACACATCTTTAATCCCAGCACTCAGGAGGCAGAGGCAGGCGGATCTCTGAGAGTTCAAGGCCCAGCCTGGTCTACATAGTGAGCTCCAGGCCAGCTGGTACTAAAGGGAGATCCTGTCTCAGAAAGACCAAAAAAAAAAAAAAGTAAAACACGAAGAAGAAACTGAATGAAATCGTCTTTAATGATCCAAGGGTTGTAGCCGTAAGCAGCAGGGTATGTAGGCTGTGCAGGCTCCCCGTTAGCCAGCCCCCCGCCTCCATCCATTTCAGTTCCTCTCAGCTCTGAGGTTGGCTGGGTCCTGGTCCTGGACAGTGCCTCTGGGCAGGTCCCTCCCTCTGCAAGGGTCTCTTTGTAGAGGGGTGAAATGGTGCTATCCAAATGCTGTAGGGCTGGCAGGGTGAAGCCCTGAATTGCAAAGAACCCAGGTGAAGCAGGTCACTGTGCCATGCAGCGCAGAACCCAGGACCTGGGCTGGCCCTTCCCTCCCATGTCTCCTAAGTAGAGCACTTTCCACGTCTCCTGGATGTTCCAAAAATGAGTGGCTCCCTGGGTGCTGTGCTGTCTGTGCCTGCTTCCAGATCCTTCAGCCTGGCCTTGACTTTCCCGCTTGCTCTCCCAGGTGTCCCAGTGGACATGTGACTCCTAGCAACTTGGCTGCTTACACCAGTTCATCCCAGCCCATCCTGAAGATGCATCCCAGCATGCACAGATCCTCTGGATTTGTGGTTAAAAGAAAAACCACACAGATGGAGTTAGGCTTTGATCTCCACCTTGCTTAAAGACAAGTGCCAGAGAGAGCCAGGGCTCCAGGAGGAGCTCTGGGTTTCCCTGTGTGCTCTGGGGACACTGAGCACCGGGACTTGATGCTTCAGGATGTGGATTGCACTGTTCAGGAGGTGGCGTGCCACTCTGTATGTGCTGTCAGCAGTTGGCCTCAGCCAGGGACTATGTTGATTTTTTTTCATGCTTGGGCTATGCATGGTGTTCCTGGCCTGGGAACACAACCATGAGGTTCTGGGTGGTCCAACCCCTCTGGAGCAGGTGGTTCAGGAATTATAACGGGGTGCATTGGTGTGGACACTGTCTTCTGTAGGGCTGTTATGGGAGAAGCTTTAGCCTTTTTGACACCACCCCTGGAGGATGTATGACTCCATTATAGAAGTCTTGATTTTCTTTCTCCAGTAGCAAAGCTGAGGGCCAAGAGGCAGCAGAGCTCCTCTCCTAAGTGTGCGTGGTGAGGCCACTGTCCACCAGCTCCCTGGAGAGTGTGGAGCCTGTGAAGAAAGAGACCTGGTGCAGAAGGTGCTGTGTGCTGGGGGCTCCTCTTGGTGGCAAACCTGGTAGATTCGAGACTGGTGACCATGTGACAGGATGGTTTCCAGAGCTTGGCCAGTGTAGAATATACAGGCCAAGATCATCTACCCCATGCTCCAGCTGTTGTCTACAGGGCAGAGGGCTGCGGTGTGTCCGCACAAGGCTCCAGTGCAGTTCGTGGGGCCATGGGGGACCTGCCACTAAGTCCCCCAGTGGTCACTTCCTCCCTTTTCCTCTTGAGTCCCTGTAATACCATAACATCTTTGATCTGAGCTTTTCCTCTGCTTCAAAAATGCCACTTGAAAGGGGGTGGCAGGAGGGTGTCTGAAGAGAACTGCTGAGGAATTGAAATGTTAACAAGTTAAAAAAAAAAACTGAAATGTTAACAAGTGTTTGTGTGCCTCTTTGCCAACAGAAAACTTGGAATATAACGTGGAGCCTCAAGAAATCTCACACCCAGACGTGGGACGCTACTTCTCAGAGTTCACTGGCACGCACTACATCCCAAATGCAGAGCTGGAGATTCGGTATCCTGAGGACCTGGAGTTTGTGTATGAGACAGTGCAGAATATTTACAGTGCAAAGAAAGAGAACACAGCCGAGTAGACTCTTGGGACACTACCCCTTGCTGCTGCTACCTTCCAGGGGAACAGGATTCCTGGAGGACATGTCCACAGGACCCCTGGACTCAGCACAGGACAGCCACTTCACCAGCAGCGCTGGCTGCCTCCCCAGTTTAGATGGCGTGCGCTCCTGCAGCCACAGACAATGTTGCTCTCCGCTACACTAGTGAATTCACTCGGCACGGTGTCCAGTGGCATGGCTCGTCTGCTTGTCCGTGGTGACAGTGTGTGACATTCTGTCTTCATAAGGTCTTGGTCTACTCTGTTCTTTCATCCCGTCTGTCCCTCTCTGTCTCTGTCTGCATTCGTGTCAGCGTTTCACCTGCTGGACAGATGGGTCCACATGTGCAGTCATTTCTTTCTGGTTCTCTGTGGAACATAGGCACTCCTATGTGAAGATGCTGTCCCTTAGTCTCAGGTTAGGTACCTATTCAGAGACATAGGTCACACCATCTCAGACATGGAGCCATGAACCGACTAACAGAAGTTAGAACCTTCAGATTTTTTTTTTTTTTTTTTTTTTTGCTAATACATGACACACAGATTTCAAGTGTTATTTTTTTTTTTATTTAAATTGGGAGAAAAACAGTTTTGCTTCTCTGTTCCTCTCGGGTTTCTGCACATTTCTGGCAGTCGTGAGCCTTCTGTTTTGTTACTTAGGATTCTCTGAGCAAATGCACAGTGGCCTTTACGAGTGAATTTTTCCACATTAGTCAGCTGTTCCTTTCTTTAAGATGACTACTTAACTTTTAGAAATCTGCTCCAGTATCACAAGTAGATCTCAAGTCAGGCATGGTTCTTTTAGTAGTGAGACCTACAGATCTGATGTTGAATTGTTTGCTCTTACAAACCGTACTTTCTGATCCCCAAAGAGAATGGGCTTTGGCTCTTCTGATAAAATGAGCTGATGAACTTTAACAGGGAAAAACAAGAGATTCCTTGCCCCTTGTCAACTGTACCATCCCTTTTGGATCCTCAATTTTAAGTGCAGAAGGAGCCGCATGTGGGGTCTGAAGGCTCCTTGGTGAGGTCTAGCCTCTGGCAGCTCAATTCCTGCCTGATGCTCCTGGTAGCAGTGTGAAGGGACTGAGCCTGTAGCAGCTCCAGCAGGTGCCCCCTGGTTCTCTGTCTGTGATTGCCCAGTGGGCCGACCTCCAGGAGCCGGCCTCGGCACTTCTGCTCTGTGTTTAGATACCATTGCTGTAGTGAATGAGGTTTTGGGGGCTGCCAGCCAGCTTCCCCGCCTGCCATCTGCATGCAGTATTCTCACAGCACTCTATAACGACTGCGCCTTCATTGCCCTTTGTCAGCCCCAGGATGACCCAGGAGGCCACCTACCGACAAGGGGGCCATTAGGCAGTTTCTAGAAAGAAAGGAGGTGGCCAGCAGCTCTTGCAGCTGAACTAGCTATTGTCCAGCATCTGTCCCTCACCAGTCCAATGCACTTGCATTTGGAAGTGTGACCACTCACAGTATCTGCCCGAGGTCAGGATTTCACACTACTCATTTAAAGGTGAAAATCAACCAATATGGACTCATAGATTCACACTCATGGGACACATTTCTAAGCAGCCACGGAGCATGCTGGGAGGTCCCATTGCTGGGTTTCTGCTTTGATTTCCTTATTCCTTAGAGTAACATCAAAGCCAACAAAGGTGGTTTTCCCTTTACTGACCCAACTGTAAATATGTATCTAGACTGTTTTTAATGTGTTTCTCCATGGATGCGTCTGGCTAAGCAAGCCTGTGTCACCTGTGCAAGTTGGTTATTTGGGCACTTTATATTTTTCTAAAAATGTGTTTTGGATCCTGTACTCTAATAAATCATAAGTTTCTTTTTAAAAAATTTTCCAAAAGTTTTCTCCATTTTCAAAAGCCCTGTTATAAAAAGTAGAACTTTCCAATGTTAAAATATTAAATATTTGGATATAGCAACTTCTTTTCTCTTCAAATGAATGCCAAGATTTTTTTGTACAACAATTAATAAATGGAACTTACCAAGAGAAACCACAAAGGTGGCCTGCCCAGTTTCATTCAGAAACAAGGACCAAAGCAGGACAAGCAAAAGTGGGGTCCCTCGTCTCTCCTATGTGGGAAAAGGGGCCATCCCTGGTTTTTTGAATATTGGGGCTCTCTGAGCTCTGGTAACTTTTGAGCAGCTGATTTTCAAGTAAGGACTGCACCTGTCTGTATGGAAACCCATTGTAAAGTCACTACTGCAAACCAGAGAGGGAAACCAGGTTTGGGTCCCTTTTGTCACCATTGACCCAGTCCACTGTACCTCTGGTGTGGCCTTATGCGTGCTGTAAAAATGGAAGGAGGGGCTAGTCAGCTGAGCTAGCACTGTCACTTTGCAGAGGAGAGGCGAGAATGGGCCCTGTCTTGCTCAGTAGGACCTGAAACATTCCCTGCATGCCCACATACATGTGCATATATGCACGTACTATCCTATCCTGGGTCCAGGGTCTGTGGGCACACTCAGAAATGAGCTTGGTAAGTAAGACTGGCCGGCCCCTAGTCACCACTTGTGGGGACCTTGTCTATAGTATCATCCACCCAGTCATGTTGTAGAAGGTGGCTGCTGTCCTCTGCCCGACACCCTGACAGGTATCATGGTAGGTGCATCGATGCAGCAAAACCACTTTATCCAGAGTCTGCATACAGTGCCCTTGTGAACTCTGCACATCACACCATTGGCTTAAAGTCTTGTTCTGAAGTTTCCATTTTATTGTATTAAAGTGAGCCAGGACAAAAAGTTTCTCCAGCCACCATTAGGTTCCTTTGCTGTAATCACTTCCTTTCTTTAGTCTCAACTTTAAGTGAAGGAAACGGGACAAGTAGCAACTTTTTTTTCATTTAAATGCGTCTGTGACCACCCTATCTTTGCTCATTTTTTTTCTTGCTTTGAATTGAAGAACCCAACATGCACTAGGCAAAAGGCAGACTTGGGCCATCTCTGGGGGGATGCTGATAGCTGTGGTACGTGCCCCCTCTGTGGCTGCCAGAGCCAGACTAGCAAATGCCTCAGTCCTTGTGTACTGCCCAATGTCTCTTTTGAGTGTCCTTTGAATTAAAAGTGTGGAGAGCCAGGTCTGCTTGAAACTACATGGAAGCCAGCTGTGGCTGGATTTGGCCCTTGTAGGAGATAGAGTCCTGCTGTGCACATGGGTAAGTCGAGGCCAGGCTTGCTTGTATGGGTATGTGGACAGGAAACCAGAGCCTGGACACAGTTGGCGCCGCTGAGCCCAGACCTTCAGGGTTGTGCTCTTGAGGTCAAGAGCAACCCTCCGTTGCCAACTGTGCCCCCTTGCCTCCTGGAGCTTCGGCCTTTCCATTCTTAATGACCAGAAGCCTGAAGTTCCAGAACATTCCTTCAGTAAATAAAAAAAAATGTGCAATTATAGCATCAATGTATTGCAGCCACTTAGTGACAATTGTATTAGGTTAACGCTGGTTGTATAATAAAAACCCGAAAACACTACGCTCAAACACCATAGAATGTTCTTGCTCTGGGATTCCTGGGAGGGGGATGGGCTGGCTTTCCAAGGTCTGAGATGATGGAGGTGGCTGCCAAAGGGCACCCTGGGCCCCTTTGACAAGCAGTGGCCCCATTACATGAGTTCAGTCCTAGTGCAGGTGCTGTGAGAGTGGGGAAAGGCTCTCCTGGGAGGGACGGGCCCTCTGCTGCCAGCCGTCACTAAGCCAGAACCAAGGCAGGGCTGAGGACATGTTCAGTCAGCACAGTGCCTGACATGCAAGTGTGAGAACCTGCGTCTGATCCCTAGATCCCACACAAGAACGGGGTATGATGATTACACGTGTAATCATGGTGGGGAAGAGATGGAGACCCCTGGGGCTTGCTGCGGTCTGGCCAGAGACCATGTTCCGAAGGTGAGCAGGGTTTTTTTTTTGGTCTTTTCGAGACAGGGTCTCCCTGTAGCCCCAGCTGTCCTGGAACTAACATTGTAGACCAGGCTGGCCTTGAACTCACAAAGATCCGCCTGCCTCTGCCTCCCAAGTGCTAGGATTAAAGGCATGCGCCACCACGCCCGGCTATGAGCAGGGTTTTAAAGATAACATACATACTTTAAAAAACAAAAACAGGGGTTTGATGAAAAGGTTTCATGTCTTTCTGTATCCCCCCCCCTTTTTTTAGCATATGAGTCTCCAGAAGACAGTTGTATTATACATGACTATAGGGTGGAGTCAAGGCACAGATTTCATCAAATTCACCCATGTTGTTTTGGGTGACTACATATGATTAACTTGGGAAGCAAACTTAATTTTTACGTTAAATCATCTTAAAGAGAATGCTACAAGGTGATACTGTTAACATAAAGAGAAATTTATACGAACCATCTTGTAATGTGTCAATCCCAAATTCTGGCTTACAGATTTTATGTAAAGCAAATGTGGGCAACAGCGAATTATTTCTCCATTTAATTCAGATGCATTACCATTTTTATCAGATTCCGTAAACCAATGTTGTTTATATACCGTTTTACTTTACTAAGTCCTAAAACACCATGTGTCCTGTAGACAGTTTCTAGGCGAAATTGGGTACTTGCTGACTCACGTCAATTAAATATGCCTTAATCGAAATATACACCCCATGTCCCTCTCCACCCATCCCCCCTTTCCAATTCACCATTTCAGTCCATTTTCTGATGCAGTCTTTTGTTGTTCTTTACTATGCCTCCCTCTCATGAGAAATTTAATATCTGGTGTTGGTACTAGCATCACATATGAGGGACACCATTTCGTCGTTGTTTTCTGGACTGTGTTCTCACTTCAACATAAGTCTTCCAGCTCCAGCCATCCTTACCTGCAAATTTCATGATGTGTCCCTCTTTACTGCTGCATAGTATTCCCTTGTATACATGTACCACAATTTCTCTATCCACTCTCAGTTAAGGGCACCTGGGTGGTTCCAGCTTTTTGCTTATTGTGAACAGAGCTGCCAATAAACCAGCTGTGCATGTACTTTGCCAGTATAGTATTAAGTGTGTCTTGTGGGATTATACCCAGGAGTGGTATGACTGGGTCAAAATGAGGCTCATTTGAGTCTTCTAAGGGTTTCCACACTGCTTTCCACAGTGGCTGTACAAGTTTACTTCCCACCAGCAATTGATGAGTGTTCCCCTTTCCCACAACCTCTCCAGCATTGGTATCATTCGTGTTCCTGATCCATAGCCAGTCTTATTGGAGTAAGTGATATCTCAGGAGGTTTTAATTGGCATTTCCTTAATTATCAGAAGATGTTGAACACTTCTTAAGATGTTCTCTCGCCATCTCTAATCCTCCTCTGTGAAGTCTCTCTATTCAGCTCTTTGCTCCATCTTTTGAAGGTTCATTTGTTTTCTTTCTCTTTGTTTTGAGTAGCTTGATACTCTGGAAATTAATGCTTGTCAGATGTATCTGGTGAAGGTTTCTTCCATCTGTGGGTCTTCTCCTCACTTCCTTTTGCTTCCTTTGATGTACAGAAACTTTTGAGTTTAATGAGGTCCATTTGTCAATTGTCATTCTTATTTCTTGTGCAGCTGCTGTCTGATTTAGGAGTCTTTTCCTACACCTATGTCTTGTAGTCTGTGCCAAGCTTCTCTTCTATCACCTCAGAGATTTAGGGGTTTTCAGTTGAGGTCTTTGGTCCATCTGGAGTTGACCTTGTACAAGGTGGAGGTAGGGGTTTAATTTCATTCTTCTACACGTGGTTGATCCGTTTGCAGACACCACTTGGAAGATTGATGTTTTTTCATCACAAACCCTTGCAATTCAAATCTTAAATAACTATAACTAGGGAAAAGATTTGTTTGTTCAACAGGACAAAACGTCACCAATTAACGGCTGAGAAAAGAAAAGATACAGGTTGATTGAGTAGGATGTACCAAAAAGTGGCACGAAAGGTTGACCGTCTTAACATTAAGGAAGAAAAGCTCAGATTGCCTACAAACATCGAACCCTCTGTGGATCCTACATGTAACAACTAGTATAATGAGCCCTAATGAAATTACCTTCTAGATGCCACAAAGGTTCTGATATGAGAGACTTTCTTGCTTCCCCCCCATAGAACAAGGAGAATATGACGATGATGAGGTCGTCCTCCAACTGTAAATTGGAACAACTATTGTGAGATAATCTCTTATAAAACCGGTAAAACTGCTTTCTTTAATTGACTAATAGACATGGAACTGTGAAGGGATACTCTCTGTTCAGAACAAAATATAATACTAAGTCCTAGGCTATGACTCAGGCAAAATATATTTACTAAAGGAGCTCTGACATCAGCAATGGATTGTTTACCAGGTGGATGTTGGCCAGGGGATCCAAGCCCCCACAAAAAGGTGGTAAGAGGCTCCTTGCCTCTAAGTGCGATACCTACGAGGAGAGGGCTAAGACCCTGCTGACGAAAGACCCTGACGTTAACATGGAGGGATGTATTGAGACACAACATGCCAGTATCAGATGGCCTCTGGAGCAGTGCCAGAGGTGTTACCAAAGGCCACTAAACCAAATAAAGCACATAGGGTCTCCCTGAGTCAAGCAAGACTCCACCGTCAGCACCAGCTACACCTCACCTGCTGGAAATACTGTGCAGCAGAGGCAGCCATGTGCCTGTATATCCCAAATCTAATGGTCTATTGCTCTCCCTTGAAAAATAACCCATGGCTGATGCCACAACTTACATCCTCTAGCTAGGAGTATGTTATAAGCCAAAGTAAGACCCTGTCATATAACAGGGGGGAAAATTGTAATTCATGGATTAACATAACCAACATGTGTCATGCTAAAGTAACTACCATAAACTATTAGTGCTGCTTTAAAATACCTATATATCTAAATGCTTGTTCTTCATTAGTAGGATCAAAAGGTTATTCCTGGACAAACTGTCAGCCCATGAAAGGAAAACAGCCAGAATGACCAGAGTCCAAGTCAACAGCTCCAGAGAGAGTGGACTGTTTTACCTCTCATCCACCTGTGCCCCTTTTCTAAGCCTAGGGGAACAACCTGCGGAAGAGGGGGGTGGAGTAGAATGTAAGAGGCTGCGGATTTGGGGTGAATGGTGAAACTAACAGCAATAGTCTGGACATCATTTGATCAACTTGATTGAAAACAACAACCTGTCACCCCCACTGGATGGTGGGGCTGTAGGTGTTTAGCACAACAGCCTGCAGATGGTTTGCATGAAGGATGCTTGTACTCATGATTATCACTTATAGCTAAAAAAAATGAAAAAAAAAAAAACTGAGAGAAAGATCAGGACAGTTATGGCAGAATGCATGGATTGGATGGGTGGGGTGGGGGGGAGGGAAGGAAAATAGCCTGAAACTGAATTGGAAAAATGTATGAAATGCACAAAGCATCAATAAAAACTAATTAAAAAAAAAAAAAACAGGATTCTTCAAGTCAGAGTCACCCTAACCCCAGCTGGGAAATACCTTCCTGGAGGGCAAGTACAAGATAAGAAGGCACCTGATCCTCAGGTGCCACCACCGAGAGTCCTTCCCAGTCACTGTGTCCCTCTGGGTGGGGCAGGGCCAGGTCAACTGCAGCCAAAATGCCCCTTTGGAAGATGACAGAGGGAGGTGCATGGAAGCCACCAGTCTCCAACAGCCATGAAGACCCTGCTCTGGCTGGGGGGGGGGGGTCTTATGAAACCCAGTACTGTTCTTACCCAGTCCTCACCATGGCCCATCTTATTCCAGACCTTTCTCCAGTCTGATCCATTCACACCAGAACTGAATGCCACACCAGTCCCACCTGCCTTCGGGGCCCCAGTGACCCCAGGCTTCTTTTTTCCAACACACTGAGCAGCAGTCTTGGATCCTTAGTTGGCTACCAACTGACCTACTTGTGTCATTAATAGTACCAAAGTTCTCTTCTAGAACATTCCACCCTACCTAATGTCCCTGTCCTCCTCAACTGATACCAACCAAAGTATGTCTTGCTATTTGAAAAATGTTTCCCAAGAGCATTCCTTGTCTTCGTAGAATTGTGTAGAAGTCGCTGCCATTTTCATTTATTTCACCTGGTTGCTTGTTAGGAAACAGGTCTGACTGTGTGGCCCAGGCTGTCCTGGAAGTTCTGAGAAGATAGTACCTTGGCTGTGTGCCCCCACGTCCCCTGTAGTCTCTTTTTCAACACAGGACGTTGTCTTGGGGTATCTGACCTTTTTGCCTGAGCTTCTGTAGTCCCTGTGCTATGAGCAGCAAGCACTGTTCAGCCTCTTTCAAGGCCCCTGCCCCCTGTTCTAGCTAAGGGCTACACTAACAAGCTGTTAGCAGCTCCTCCCAAGTGTAACCTGCACACCTGCTCCTAGCCTCCTGCCTACTCCAAGGTCTGTCCTGGCTGCACAGAAAACGGAGGACAATGAATGGCTGAGTTGCTTTGGGAATGAAAGATCCAGGATGTGGTTTCCAGTGACTGTAGAAGAGGAGGGCTGGACAGATGCAGGGGAGGGTGCCAGGGAGCCCTTGGACCAGCAGCTCTGCTGCCCACAGACAGCACTACATCCCAGTCCCAGAACTCTGTGGAACTCAGGGAAGGCTAAAGGGCACTTTGAATGAATGTTGCTGCTTTCCTGTGACCAAAACATTGTCATTTCTTTTTCTTAGATATACATGTAGAACAGTTTGCCCCCCCCCGCCATGTTTGTTCACATGCTGTAGACAGCTAGCTTCCAACATGGGATGGCTCCTCCCTCACCCCATTTTCGCAGCCTCTTTCAGATTCATCCCCTCCTGATGGCTCTTGGATTGTTTTTCTTCATCACAAACCAACTGTGGAATTATTTTGACCTTTTTGTGTTTCGGTTAAGATGAAATTCACATAATGTAAACTTAACCATCTATATTACTTGTTGCTGAGACAAAATGCCTAACAGAAGTAAATCAAAGAAGGAAGGGGTTATCTTGGCTCACAGTTTTAAGGAAACAGTCCATCTCATGAGGAAGGCATGGAGGCAGGAGGGACGGCTGGGCACACTGCATCCACAGTCGGGAATCAGAGAGAGATGCACAGCGGTGCTTGGCTTGCTTCCCTCTTTATCCTTTTTTTTATTCTTTTTTATTCAATGTGGTATCCCAGCCCATGGACAGAACCATCCAAATTCAGGAGTGGGTCTTCCCTCCTCAAACCTTTCTGGGAATGTCCTCACAGACACGCTCAGAGACCCTCCTAAGTGACTTTAAATCTAGTCAAGTTGTTAAAATAAACCATCACAAGCCCACCCCTTGTCAGTTTAACAACCAAATGTGTTACCTGTAAGTCATATCATTTCATGCCTGGTCCTCAAAGGCTCATGGACATCCCATATGCAACATGTATTTAGATCATCTGTAGGAGTACCCAGTACCCCAGCAGTTCTAACACTGTTCAACAACCGAAGGTCTCTTCTGAGATTCCAGGCAATCCTTTACCTAGGAGCACCTGTGAAATCTAAAACTCATGTTACATACACAGTGGTAGAGTAAACACTCCCATCCCACAGGGGACGGTGGAGCACAGCACAACTGAAACCCACAGCTGCATGTGAGGCTCTGAGATTCTCAGGGACACCGGCTCTGCAGCCTCGGGGGACCCACTCCAGGTCTGCTTGCTGCAGCCCACGCAGCCTTTCTCCTGGACTGACTCCACTCTGAGCTTGCAGCACTGCTCACCAGACCCACATGGTTCTGGCCCCTCAGCATCCTGGGTTCTCCACTGCAACTCCAGCTTCACCTTTGTAGCTTCACCCAGGGGCATCTCGGGGCCTCCTTGCAGGTAATCTGGCCCTGACACACACTGCCTGGCCTCAGTGGCTTTCTAGAACCTTGACCCCTATCCCGCCGACATACTTTTTGTATATCTTCAAATGCCTGGAAAACACTTTGCTAGGTGGTTGTTTTCAAGCCAAATGTGGAATTATTTTGGCCTTTTAATGTTTCAGTTAAGATGAAATTCACATAATGTAAACTTAGCCATCTGTATTAGTTTCTTGTCTTTTGGCTCACAGTTTGAAGGAACTCTTCAGCAGCATTCACAATTCAGGCTCTCTTCTTTCAAATGAATTTGTGTTTTTACAAGTTGAAAGCTTCCATGAGTGGAAGCTCACGATACGCCCCCCCCCCACCATTGTTCTGGTGAAAACTACAAGGTTTCTCCTTAATGGCCTGAATCTAATTAAAGTGCAGCTGCTTCTCTGCACGCACCCAGCTACATTTCTAAAGTCAGTGGTGTCCTGTCCTCCCCAAGATCACCTGCTTTGTATCTTTCAGTTCTCTCCCTGTTGACTAAGAGCAGTGAGCAGTAATCATACCATAAGCTGAATGCTGTCCTGTTTGAGATTTTCATTAATTTTCAATTCAGCCTGACTAAAATATTCAGGACACTGACAGCCAAATTATTTGCTAGACTATAGCATGAATGGCCTCCAGTCTAGTCTGTGATGGGTCCCTGTTCCCCTTGAAACCTCACAAGCCAGGCCTCTGCTCTTTTCATTTCTCTTCGTATTCTGCTCTCCCAAATTCCCACCAGAGAAGCACACTACGCTCTACTTGAAGCTCTCTAGAGCTTTTCTAGCCCACAGCTCCAGACTCTTCCACATTTATCACACACACACCAGTTCCAAAGGCCTTAGAACCACAGGGTCAGGTCACTCAGTTACCAAGTTGTCCTTTCTACCTCACATGGCACTCTAACATATATGGGGACACACACGCGTGCGCGCGCACACACATGCACACACACACACACACACACACACACACAGAATAAATGTTAAAAAAAAAAAAATTAAGGAAAATTTAAACAAGTCTGGGGTGAGCCCCAGCTGCAGAGCCCATGCTCGGCACGCAGAAGGCCCCAGGTTCCATCTCCAGCTCCAAAAGCAGACAAAATGTTGAAAAAGTGAGACTGCGATGCCAATACCATGAGACAATGAACATTTTTTTGCTGTTTTCGCCCCCAATGCCTGTGCGTCTCTCCCTGGGGCGTTGGAACCTGGCTGGGACTTCTGCCTGCACACCGGCCATCAGATCAGGGTGCTTTCCTACCCAAGGGCAGCATCAGTCAGCTGATGTAATCACCAACAGCACGTATCACTGCTCTGACACAGAAGGTCAGGGGTTGCCACATGGAAATCGGAGCTGAGCATCAGCCAGGGTCCGCATTCCATCTGCGACTGCTTGAGTCAACAGTAGATGTCACCACAAACATGCAGAGGAAGGCTTCAGGTCAGTTTAGGCTCTGGAGTGCTCTTTTGCTCCAGGTATAGAATTTAATGGAAACGTTTCATTAATCTTAGTGAACTGTGCCACCCTTGAAGGAATGGGGTGTTGGCATTTTTCAGTCACTGCTGAGGGGATCCCACAGTCTTGCCACTGTGGTTCTGCCGTCCCTTGGCCCCAGCTGGAGTCATAACTGCCATTGACCTTATGTGGGGGACAGTGTGGGGGAGCAGGGGACAACGGGGTACAGCCGAGATCACTTATGAAGGCCTAGGCCATTGTGTGTCTACCTTTTTTAGGATTTATTATCTTTATTTTCTTTGTATAAGTGTTTTGCCTGCATGTATGTAAGTGCACCACATTCCTGCAACACCCGTGTTTGCCAGAATAGAGAGTGGGACCCCTGGAACTGGAGTTATCGAGAGCTATTTTCAAGCTTGTTTCTTGGGGTTTTGCTTTGGGGGTTTTGTTTTGTTTCTTAAAGTTAGTTTTGCTTTTGATTCCTGACATGGCCTCACTCTGCTGCTTAGGCCGGCCTGGAACTCTTGTCCTCCTCACTCCGTCTCCCAGTGCTGAAGGCACCGTGTGAGCCACCGTGTCCTGCTGTGATTTCTTTGTGTGGGGAGACAGGATGGTTCTCAGCAATTTCACCCATAAGGAACATAACCAACTTCATTATTAGTGTGTAAATGTCTGAGAGGTGGTAAACACTTCTAGACTATTCCATAAAGTCACTTGACCTTCCTGTGACAGGACATGGCCAGAGAGCTCGTTCATCCCACACCGTGCCAAAGCTCTTGGGTAAAACTCTTGGGCTGTGGATATACTGGGAATTCTCCCAGTTCATACCCAAGACAACTAGGGCTCAGAGAGGCCGAATGGCTTGCCCAGGATGGCACAGCTCCTGAATGTTGGGCCCAGAGCCCAGGCCAGTTCTGCCTGGGGTGGGAACCAGGGGCTGTTAACAGCCATCCTGGTCTTGTCTGAACACTCGTCCTCCTGGGAACAGCTGAAAGAAAGCCACGTTCCCCGTAAAGATGCCTCTGATTCTCAGTGATCTGACCGCCAAACCGTAACGAACAATTCAGTGGTTAGAGAGTCACAAGAAGGTGAGTATTGCCAGGACCCGGCTCAGTTATGTGTGTGCACAACACCATTTTACCTTTCCAGAGGTTAGAAGCTGCCAGTCCAAGATGCTCAGAGGCCCGCCTGCTGATATCTTGGTTTCTCAGGCTGGCGGCTCAGTCAGCTATGAATGAGAGTGTTGTTTCTCCACAGCTGACATCGCCACTCCTTCTGTGAGCTCTCCCATTGCCCTTCTTCATCATGGGGTAAAACCGTCCAGGTGACAACCATCTGCTCTGCATTGCTGGCCATAGCTTGATCTTGTCCCAGCTTGGAGTGGGGAGTGTGCGTGTGGCTGCTGAGCGGCTGGCCCCAGTTCTGAGATGCATGTGGTAGGCCTATGAGGTGTCAAGCAGCAACCACAGAGTGAGCCACACAGGGTAACAGAGACAAACAGCTGGCTCCAGGCAGAGGGCATGCAGGCAGCGTTCAACCTCATGGTGACAGAGCTGCTCTCCACCGCCATCTAGGCATGAGTCACCCACCCTGTGTAGCCTCCCAGCACTCTACACTGTTGAGCTGGGAACACAGAGCCAGGATTGAGCCAGTCCACAAGATGAAGCAGGTGGCACAGCCCAGCCTCTGCTGTCCCCTCCTCCAGGGAACCTATGTGGAGATTCGGGTGGAGCTAAACTCTCATATCCATTCCCAGTGACTCCAGAGAAAGCAGGCTGGCTGCCTGTCTCTTGACTACTTCTGGCTATAGAGCCCAGACAAAAGGTGAAGAAACAGTGCTGCCCAGCTTCTGGCCACCAGTCCTTCTCACCAAAGCTCCTCTCCTCCCTCCAAGGCACTCGTGTAGCCTGGGGACGCTCAACCCAGGGATGGGCAGAGGGCCTGAGGCAGAGGGACTCACCTCGGCTGGGCAAATGCTGTTACCTGGTAGCTACCTGGGCCCAGAAGGAGCCTGTCGCCTTAGCCCCAAGTGGGGCCGGAGCCCTGTGGCTCATCCTCACCTTCTCCTGCACCCTGACCTCAGCATGCCCCCAGCCACCCCTCCTCAGTCAAGGCCATTGGGAAAATCCCTGGAGCATCTCCCTGCCTCCCTTCTGGGCCTGCTGGCTAGCTGGCTGCCCACTGTCCTCTGGGGGGTGCTGTCCAGGCTCCTGAGCCCCACCCTCCACCCTCCTGCACCAGCAGCAGAGATCCCAGGTTTCCTGCAGTGGCCGCCCTTCCGCACACTGAGCCTTCCACAGGCTGTTCCCTGTGCCTGGAAGCCCACCTCCATCACCACAGGGCGCTGGGCACCACTGGGAGCTGGGCTTCCCACATCCCCATGCCACTTGGTTGGGTTAGGCTGTGGACTCTTTCTCAGGGCTCCAGATGACTCCCAGGCTCTCTCAGTTTCGATTCATGCATCATAAACTCTGCAAAGGCAAGCACGGGCTTCTGTCTATCCTGGGCCCAGCGTGGTGTCTGCAGAATTGACTGGAGGATGCCTCCCTGGGTTCTGAAAGCAGCTCTCAATTCTCTGAATAAGCTGGTCTCTGTTCTGGTTGCAGACCATGACTAATTATGAATGACTGACCATTAACCCTCTTTGCCTGCAATTGCCCTGGGAGAAGGAAGGTAACCCAGATTGGCATGCGCCAAGTCTGCAGAGAAAGAGTGAGCAGGAAATGCTGTCTGATGAAAGAAGAGAAGCTGGTGCTGCTTCAGCCACATTCCAGCCATGAGGGGAAGGCCCAGGCAGTTAGAGAGGCCATCCCGGAGCTGACCAATGGCTGTTGCTATGCAAACACTGGAAAAACCCATTTCTGACTTGTTCACAAGGGGTATCACAAGCATTTGCAATAATTTCACCATAATCTTCACTTGCAGTTTAACGGGCCCAAGTTACCTAATTGTGCTGTTTTCTCTCTCTCTCTCTCTCTCTCTCTCTCTCTCTCTCTCTCTCTCTCTCTCTCTCAAAGGGTTTTTCTGTGTAGCCCAGGCTGTCCTTGAACTTGAGTCCCCCTGCTAGGATTACAGGCTTGTGCCAGCATGCCCAGTTCTATATTTTTATATAGATCAGAATTTTTCCTACACCGAAAGCACCTCAGTTAACTTCCCCCTCTGTGGTTTCCTTCCCTACCCTGAAGGCCTTTTCCTGATCATTTTCCAGTCAGGCAAAGTCCTTGAGGAGAGACACCCGGGACCAGAGGAGCCCCAGCTGGAGAGGCTGTCTGTCCCTGCACCGTAGCCTTGAGGAAAGCTGCGCTCTCCCGTGTGTCTCCGACCTGGCCCAATGATGAGGCCAGTAAGGCGATGGGATGGGGTTGTCCTCCCACAGGAGGGTTACGCAGAGCCATGTAACGGCACGCACAGCAGATCTCTGTGAGTTCAGAGAAAGTCTGGTCTGTGTAGTGAGTTCCAGGTCGGCTAGAGTGTTTTAGTTTGCTTTCTGTTGCTGTGATAAACGCTGACCAAAACCAACTTGAGGAAGAAAGGGTTTACGTCATCTTACAGCTCCCAGGTCATAATTCATCACTGAGGGAAGTCAGGGCAGGAACTCGAGGCTGGAATCTGGAGGGAGCAACTGACGCAGATGCCACACAGGTATCTAGCTTCCTTTCTCTTTTTAAAATTTTATTTATTATTTTTATTTTATATGTATTAGCATATTACCTGCATGTAGATAGATAAGCGTATCTGTGTCATGCAATGCTCTTAGAGGTCAGAAGAGGGTGTTGGATCCCTCGGAACTGGAGTTACTGATGGTCATTACCTACCATGTGGGTGATGGGAATCAAGCCTAAGTCCTCTACAGGAGCAGCCAATGCTCTTAGCCACTGGGCCATCTCTCCAGACCCTCAGCTACCTTTCTTATACAGTCAAGGCCCACCTGCCCAGGAATGGCACTGCCCACAATAGGATGGATCCCCCTGCACTAATTAGCAAAGAAAATGCCCCATAGACATGCCCAGAGGCAGATCTGATGGAGGAATTTCTTCAGTTGAGATTCTCTCTTCCAAGGTGTGTCTAGGATTGTGCCATGTTGACAAAAACTAAGCAGCATTCAGGGTTACATAGGAAAACAAAACAAAACAAAACAACACCACCAGAGAGAAACAGGCCAATGTCTCTTCAATGGAGAACCAAGCACCAGGGTGACAGCCCCAGGGACAGGCGTTCCCAGCTCTGCAGCCTGTGTTGGAAGTCCACAGGTCACCTCCAATGGGCTTCTTTACCTGAGGGATGAGCACATGTTTCCCTTCTTGTGACTCAGTACGTCACAGTTGGACACCTCGTCTGTAGTCCTGGGAAGTAGGCAGGTAACCTGTCCTGTAGGTGGGTCTTGGAGCCCTGCTTAGCCCTGCTGAATCCTATGTGGCCTCTCAGTTCATGTGGCCTTTGACTAACAATCTCAACTCTCTGGCAGCCTCAGACAGCCAGCCCATTTGGTAGAAAGGTGGATCCCAAACCCCAGGCTTCCTGCAAGGTCTCTTTGGAGACCTCACAGATCTCTCCTTATTGGCCTAGAAATGGGACAGGTCAAAAAGAGTAGCTGCCTCCAGGAGCTTTGAGTGCCTACTGTGTGTCACGCTTGCCAACCCAGAAGTCGCTTGAGGCCCGTGATATGCTTAGCAAGCACAAGGACCTGAGTTCAATCCCCAGAACTCATGTTAAAAACAAACAAGCCCAGCATAGTGAATCGTGATTGTAACCTCGCTGAGGAGGTGGAGGCAGGCAGGTCCCTGAGCCCAGTGGCTGGCCAGCTTAGAGGGACTGGTGAGCTCCAGAGCTCCAGCCAAGTGAGAGAAAAACTGTCTCTAAAAATCAAGGTGGACGCGAGGGCTGACAACTCAGCATTGACTTCTGGTCTTCACTCGTAGCCCCCAACACACGTGCACCCACACATACATGTACCTCTCACATACACACAAACAAGCACACACACACACACACACAGAAGTATTGATAGTCTGGAGGCTTGGCCTGGAGGTGCAAAGAGGCTGAGGAGGAGGATTACAAGCTCAGTCCAATGTGACTAGATTATACATAGAGATACCAAATCCATAAAAAATACATCTTTTAAAATTTATTTGTATGTGTATGAGTGTTTTGCCTGCATGTATAAAAGTACACCATATATACACAATGCCTGCAGAACTCAGAAAAGGGTATCAGATCCCCTGGATCTGGAATTAGGAGGGTGTTAGCTGCCATGTGGGTACTGGGAACTGAACCCCGGTCCTCTGCAAGAGTAACCAGTGCTCTTAACCACTGAACCATCTCTCCAGCCCCCAAATTAGCAAATTTTAACATTTATTTATTTTTAATATTTTATTTATTAGTTTTACTTTGTGTGTATGTTTTCCCTCTATGTATGCAGTGCCCTGCAGGGGCCAGAAGAGGGTGTCAGATCCCTTAGAACTGGACGTTACCATCCACCACGTGGGTGCTGGGAGAATAGCAGGTAGAAGAATAGCAAGTGTTCTTAACTACTGAGCCATGTCTCCAGCCCCCAAATTAGTAAATTTTAAAACTATAACATTCTGGGCTGAGGTACAGCCTAACAGCAGAGAACACACCCAGCATGACTTGAGTTCCCAGGTTCAACCACCAAGACCAAAAAAACAAAAACTATGGATACACACACACACACACACACACACACACACACACACACACACAAACACACTGGGGAAGCAGATACAAGTTTAATGCCAGCCTGGGTTACATAGCGAGATCCTGCCTCAAAGAACAAATTAATATCTAGCACATTGAAATACAAATTCAAACTGCCAGTTCATCCCTACAGTTCAGTATTGAAATTATCTCTGTCAGTATTTTGCTTCTAAACTGGTTATATTTTACAATCATCTTTAAGCATTCAATTAAGTTCCCTGGAGTACTTTGAGTGTGATAACAGAAGGAACATACTTGATTTTCCTTAAACACTTCTTAGAGCCCTCTGAAGCACTTGAGCACAAACCCTCCAGCATGTTCTTGATCAACTTTTAATTACAAGTCTGGAGCTCTCTTAACCACAGTGTTCCCTTACAAATTCAGTAAAATTCTCTTGAAACTTTTGAGTTAAAATCTGACATAACAGCATGAGTGTATGTAGCCCTCTGCAACCACGTATTAAAAATGGCTAAAATGGGATAGGTGAGATGGATCAGAGGGTAAAAGCTTAGTGTGCAGAACCTAGGATCTTGGGGTCCCAAAAAGAGCACTGTGACCAGAGTGTATTCAATACCCAACAGGTGGACCTGTTGGGAGGTCCCGGGTCAAGAGGCTTGTCTAAGCTGATAACCGGAGTTCCATCCCTGGATCCCATGGTAGAAGGAGAGAACTGACTCCCGTAAACTGTCCTCTGACTGCCACACAGCACGCCAGCACATGTGTGTTCACATACACTCATAAATAAGTAAATAAGTGCCGGGCGTGGTGGCACATGACTTTAATCCTAGCACTTGGGAGGCAGAGGCAGGCGGATCTTTGTGAATTCAAGGCCAGCCTGGTCTACAGAGTGAGCTCCAGGATAGTTGGGGCTACAGAGAGACCCTGTCTCGAAAAGACCAAATAAATAAATAAATAAATAAATAAATAAATAAATAAATAACCAAAAACCCCAACAGGCACCTGCCAACATTTCCTGCAGTTGAAATATTTCTTGGTGTGGTACAGTTCATAGTTAAAGGCAGTTAGAACTTAGATATGGTCCCTGTACAGAGGCTAGTGGAGGGAGGGAAGGGGTGGGGCGAGAGGAGCTGGTAACTTCAATCCCAGTTCTTTCTTTCTTTGTTTCTTTCTTTGTTTCTTTCTTTCTTTCTTCCTTTCTTTCTTCTTTCTTTCCTTCTTTCTTCATTTCTTTTCTTTTCTTTTCTTTTCTTTTCATTTCTTTTCTTTTCTTTTCTTTTTGAGACAGGGTCTCCCTTTAGTCTCAGCTGGCCTGGAGCTCGCTATGTAGACCAGGGTGGCCTTGAACTCACAGAGATCTGCCTGCCTCTGCCTCCCGAGTGCTGGGATCAAAGGCATGCACCACCACGCCCAGCTCAGTCCCAGTTCTTAAAGTGCCGCTACTGCAGCTTGGTTCAGGTGGCTGCTGCACAGCACAAGCAGAGCTTCCTCCAAAAATAAAACCAGCTCAGTGTGTGGCAATAGCCTTTAGTCCCAGCACTTGGGAAGCTCAGGCAGGCAGATCTCTGAGTTCCAGTCCAGCCTGGTCTACATAGTGAGAACTTGTCTCAAAAAAGAAAAGAAAAGAAAAGAAAAGAAAAGAAAAGAAAAGAAAAGAAAAGAAACCCCTAAGAGTAGAGCTATCATAGGACCTGGCAAGCCCTCTGTGGGGCATGAACCCCAAGGTGACAAAGTCGGGATTTCCAAGAGATATCGGGACCCCTGTGTTTACTATGGCACTATTCACAAGAGCAGGACACAGAGGTGACTAAGTCCCCAGCAGCAGATGAGTGCATCAGGATGACACACTCAAGTTCTGTATGTATACATCCATCTATAGTTATATGGGCACCTCTGTTTACACAGCACACAGGTGGATGCATGGGTCCACACACACGACTCTGTTATTCAGACCTGAAGGAAGCCGCTGTTCGAAGGATCCTGGGGGAACCCAGAGAGCTTTGTGTGCAGTGAAATGTGCCAAGTGTAGACACGCTGTCAGCATCTCATTCCCAAGTGGAGTCTGAACAGATCAAACCCATAGAAGGAGACAGCTGAATGCAGAGACTGGCTGAAGGTTGAACTCACATCTGTGATGGGAGATTGGGGCTTGGCTCAGCAGAGCCCTCGGTGGGCCCAAGCCCTGGGCTCCCCTGCCTAGCATCACACAACAAACAGCTCTCACCAGGAGTTCACCTTTCAAAACTACACAAAATCCCTGAGGCCAAGAGGGCCTTGCCTAGTGTCTGGCTGCATGAACCCCAAATTCTGACAACTCTTTACCAGGGCAGCTCCAGAGAACAGGGGTTCAGAAAGAACAGAGTGTGTCTCCGAAGGTGACATGCTTGACTCCCCAAACTAAGCTGAGGAGTGGAAGTTCACAGGAGCCACAGGGGCCAGCCCTGCAGGTGCCAGTGTGGCCAAGGCGGCCTGTCATTGCCTCCAAGGCCTGAGGTGAAGGAGCTGGGAACGTGAGCTGCAGCCCAGCTCCAGAGGCTGCACCCAAGGTCAAATGGCCAGAGTGCTCACAGCACCCCCAACACACACACAAATGTACACACATACATACACATACACACGAACATATTCCAACATCTATACACACATAGTCACACACATGCATACACACAAATACATATATACACACAATTGCAGCTGCTTTTGACTTGTGACTTGCAATTCTCCACTTAATTATGGCTTTACATTTTTTTAATTTTATATTTTTCTTTTGTAGGTGTGTTACGTGTGGGCACGGGCCTGCCTGTGGAAGGCAGAGGACAACTAGGAAGAATCAGTTCTCTCTTCTACCTTGTGGGTCCCAGGGATCAAACTCAGGTCACCAGGCTTGGCTGCAGGCACCTTTACCCACTGAGCCATATTGCTGGCCCTGGGTGTGCTTTTAAAATATTTTGTTTGTGCCAGGCCTAATGGCGCATGCCTTTTATCCCAATACTTGGGAGGCAGTGACAGGCAGATCTCAGTGAGTTCAAAGCCAGCCTGGTCTACATAGAGAGTTCCAGGATAGCTGGGGCTGCAGGGAGACCTTGTCTCAAAAAGACCAAAATAATTTTTGTTTCTTTGTTTATGTATATGAGTGTTTTGCCTGCCTATGTCTAAGTGCACATGTGTCATGCAATGCTCGTGGAGGCCAGAAGAGGGGTTTGATCCCCTGGAACTGGAGCCAGATGGTTGTTAGCTGCCATATGGTGCTGGGAACCAATCATGGATCCTCTGCAAGAGCAGCTAGTGCTCTTTTTTTTAAAAAAAAACCAAAAACCTTTATTGATGTTTTGTGTATTTCAGACATCATTTCTCAGTTCCATCTAGACACATTCCCCCTTCCTGTCCCCCCACCCCACCCCAAATCATGCATTCTGACACACATGTCTTTCGTCTTTCTCTCAGTCTTTTTAAAGTTTTTCTCTGTAAAGGCCCATTGTTTTGGGCAGAATTTAACTATGTCAGTCCCTTCTTTGCCCCAGTCCCTATGTTTTTGTGGTTCCCTCCCCATTGTATTGCTTCAAAATATGTCTATATAAGCGTCATATATGTACCAGAGTCATGTCCTCCAGGAATAAACTGTATGTTAACTCTGATATATGTTTAGGAGTTCACATTTTTTTCCTTTAATTATAGATAGATAGATAGATAGATGATAGATAGATAGATAGATAGATAGATAGATAGATAGATAGATTGTGTTTTCAAGACAGGGTCTCCCTATAGCCCTAGCTGTCCTGGAACTCACTCTGTAGACCAGGCTGGCCTTGAACTCACAAAGATCCGCCTGCCTCTGTCTCCCAAGGGCTAGGATTAAAGGCGTGCGCCACCACACCCGGCTCCCTATAATTTTATATTACTCTAAAATATGGATATACACTTTTTACCCATTATACATTAGTCACCATGTCTGAAAGTGTGTGGTGAGTTAACTCCAGCAGCCAGTGCTCTTAACCACTGAGCAATCTCTCCAGTCCCTAGTTGTGCTTTTTAAAAAATAACAACAAAAAAAGAAAAATAAAAGGGGGGTGCCTGGGCCTTGCCTCTGGATTTTGGGGTTTGGATTTCACTTGTCTGGGGCAAAGGTTCCCCAGGTGGCAGGTGGGTCTTGCCTGTAGTGAGACAGTAGGGTCAAGCTGGGCATATTGGAGTCACAGGGACCTGCAAGATCTTCAAGTTGCCCCACCTGTCCCCCACTATGACTATTTAATTGGGGTACAGGTGTGGCTGTGCCAAAGTTTTAACCACTCCTGAGCACAGAGGCTAATGAACAGCCATGTTTGAGCATGCTCAGGGTCTAACTCATTCTGTGTGGGGCTCTGTTCCCCCAGCAGATGGGTGACTGCCCCCAAGTCCCCAAAAAGAAGCCATAACCCTGTAGCATCTTCTAAGTTTGCACGTTTTAAGAAGAGTCCTGTGTAGGGTCCAAGCCAAAGTAGCAGGGCCTTTGGTTTGGGCCAAGCAGATGGCTGAGGACTACTATTTGTGCAATGGGGGCAGGGCGCTCTGATTACCATGCCACAGAGCAGGGCCTCTGGGGCAATGCCTGGGCCATCTTACTGTACCTTCAGCCACCAGACACCTCATACAGGGTTCCCCTGGAAAAGGCCACCTAATACCACATGTCTTTCCGTGTGTGGGGTGTGAGATCTGCTGTACCATGGGGCCCCAGAGGACTGAGTCCACACCTGCCACACTCCCTCTGTCCAGGAATCCCATGTCTCCTCCAAACCCTATGGCATCTGGTGGCCGTGAAGTTGATGGCTGTGTGCCTGCTGTCTGCCTTTCTCGTAGGACTTAGACCAGCTCCCTGGAGCCAGGCTGAAGCTGGGTTGCCGACTGTCTTTGCATGCTGGGGAGGAGTTTCCCTCTGAGAGGCTTTCCCCTGTTCTGTCCCCACGGATTCGACTGGGATGCATATCCCCCTCCTGCCCCCCCCCCCCAGAACTCAAGCCAGCCCTGAGCAAATCCTACCTGCTTACCATCAGGCCCTGGGGTGCCCCAGCACCAAGACAGGCCATCCTGTGTGACCCAAGTACATTATGCACGTGGAAGGAACCAAGGCCCCAGGGCAAACCCATGGCCAGGGTTTTAACCTAGACCTTCTGGGCTTCCCCAGCCCCCAGGTTTCCAGCAGAGGTGCTGAGATCCTGGGGTATGTAAAACCATCCTGTGATTCCAACCCAACAGAGCCCAGAGACCTGTATTTTATACAAAAGGCAAGATGACCTGGCTTAAATGGCCCAGGGACAGCTTGGAGAGCCTCAGCCCTCCTCCATACTCCGGTAGGAGACTAGATATAGTCCTAGTGTGCTGGGGACCACTCTGAACCTCTGCTTCTTCATCTGTGAAAACAGCAGGGCTGAACTGAGTGATCTGGAGGGTCTGCTGACCCTGACTGGAGTTATCAGCTCTGGCTCCTTTAGAAAATGGGAGGATGGACAAGCTCCCTCTCCATCCTGGATCCCTCATCACCGGCTTCTGTACCCAGCTGGGGGCCCCCAGAGCCTCCCTCATTCCTCCCCACCTCTGCTCACACTGGGGCCCTGGGTGGGAGGAAATGTGCCTTCTCAGCCTCCCACGCCTCCCAGCCTGATGAAGGGGAGCCAGGCTGGCCCCCCATGTACTGTCGCAGTCCCAAGAGGGTTTCAGTGCCAGCTAGTGGACAGCTGGAAGCTAGGTCACCTCGCCTGCCCCTGCCTTGTCAGCAGGCCCAGGGTTCAGCTGAGTCAGCGTGGGAGGGCTAGGCGCTTGGCTGTGCTGCACCTGCCTGGGCTGGTCCCAATACTAGTGCCTGCTGTAGGCTCTGTTCACTAAGCCTCAAATTACCCCTGAGCAACTGCAGCCACCATGTGTTTATCACCCCTGTTTCCCAGGTACTGCAAGCATCCCATGGGTGCTCCCAGGAGGGAGGGAGGGAGGGAGGGAGGGAGAGAGAGAGGAGGGAGGGAGAGAGAGGGGAGGGAGGGAAGGAGGAGGACTTATCAGGGTCTGCCCCATCCCCACTGCCTGGGAGGCCCCGGCTGGAAGGGAGATGGCAGGCTCAGTCCATACTGATAGCTGGCAGGGCTCCTGCATAGAGCCTCAGCCTCTAGTCCCAGCCTGCCACCTACTGTTATAATACAGGTGGGGCCTGGCCAAGGCACAGCCAGGAGTGGGTCATGCAGAAGCTACCCAGCCTGGCTTTCTGCATGGACTGATTTTTGCTTCCTTTGATGTTCCCTATTTGTGTTCTGTCACACTGAGGCTATGAGGAGACTGTACCTGGGCCCAAGAGACCCCAGTACCCCACGTATGGACCAGTGCAGGGTGCCCCTGGGCTCCAGAGAGGACATATGGGAGCCCCTAAAGGGCTCTAAGAGAGCACCCCAGACCCCTATTTCTGCCCTAGAAGTTTGTTCACAGGTGACCCTCCCATAGCCACATTGGAACCAACAGGGACCTGGGCTGAGGCTGTGGCTCAGTCGGGAGGTTCGAGCACCAGCCCACCACGGACTGCGCTCAGTGTGACAGACCCACAGTCCCCGCACTCCAGAGGTGGAGGATCAGGAATTCAGGGTGTTCTCACCACACAGTGAGTCCCTGTCTCCTGGGAAAAAATGTGGGGCTTGTAAAAACATGTCACTGGAGTCCCTTTCGGGAGATTGCCAGGACAGGCTAGTTCAGAAACACTCAGTGGGTGTGGCTTGGTGGAGAGGAGGAGTGGCCGCTTGCAGTGTGGTCTCCAGATCCTGAGAAAGTAATGTCATATGGAAGTCCCGGGTATTCATGAGAGCGACACAGCGGCAAAGCAGCTCCATGCACAGAGAAATGGCTTTCTGTTGTCCTCTGTCTGCCGGCACATCACCTTGGTGGACACAGACACCAGTGAGAAGTGTCAGCATCATGGCCAATGGCTCAGACCCAGCAAGGCTCGGTCACCTGTTCACTGGGTGAATTGAGCCTGTGATCTGAGCTCCCCTGAACCTGTTTCCACACCTATAGCATGGGGTGGCATTCTCTCGTGTTGCCTTACACTCTAAGGGAAGATCCTGGTGTGTGGAAACCCTCCTCGTTTCATAGCCACTGCCATGACTCTGGCTTTGGACGCCATACATAGAGAAAGAAGGTTAGGGGTCAGCGAGATGGCTCAGTGTGTAAAGGTGCTTGCTGCCAAGCCTGATAGCCTGAGTTCAATCCTCGAGACCCATGTAAGAAGGAGAGAACTGACTCCTGCTAGTCGTCCTCTGACTTCTATTTTTGTGCCATGGCATTCACACACACACACACACACCCCTCACACACAGAATAAATGTAAAAAATAAAATAAAAAATGTCACCATGTGACTGAGTATCTCTAAATATGGCAGTCACTCAAATAGATCTGTGTGCACTGGGGTTGAGAGCACTATACTCATAACAGCCAGGAGATGGAGCTCACCAGAGTGTCCGTCATCAGAGGAATGGGCAAACAAAAGGGTTTGGCCATGCTGTGGAATAGCATTCACCCAAGAAAAGGAAAGAAGTATTCATGCATGCTACAACGAAGATAAACATTGAAAACCTACACTAGGTAGAAAAAAGAGATTAGAGACCATCTCACCTCACACATGATTCGATTACATGAAAGACCCTGAATTGGGGAGTACCAGAGGCTAGAGGGACAAGGGGCTTGAGAGGCCATGGCTAAAAGATAGGAGACAGCCTTGGGAAGTAAAAATGTTCTGGAGTTGACCATGGCAATGGTTTCACAGCTGTGCAGACACTAAACTGTTGAATTGCACACTTTAGATAGGGAATCTACATGTGCAAATTCTGTCTCAATGGGCCCCACACAGCTACATTAGAACCACCTGTGCTTCTGATTTGACCTGTGTTTATTTGGGCTTCTAGGACTGGAAGCTCTGGACCCAGGGAATCTGCAGGAACCCAAACTCAGGAAACTCCCTGACCTGGGCACATAGTCCTGGCCCCCCGCATGGGGTCCTGCGAGATGAACTCTGCTTAGAATCACTACCAACTCTGGGAGTTAAAATGATACGACTCCCTTCTTGTTCTGGGAGCCAGAGTCTCAGTGGAATACCAGAGGGCATTACGGGGCTCTTTCTCGCAGCCTTGGCCAAGGGCTCTGTTTTCCTGGATTAAAAAAAAAGTTCCTGGTTTACTTATTTATTTTTATTTTACATGGATGTGTGTTTTGCCTGCATGTATGTATGTGCATGCATGTATGTATGTGTGTGCATGTATGAAATGCCAGCAGAGGTCAGAACAAGATATCAGACCCCTTGGAACTGGAAACCAGAAAAGAGCATCAGATCCCCCGGAACTAGAGATAAGGATGATTGTTAGCTGCCGTGTGGGTGCTGGGAGCTGAACCTGAGCTGTCTGCAAGAGCAGCCAGTGGTCTTAACCTCTGAGCCACCTCTCCAGCCCCCTGGTTTATTTATTTTTATGTGTGAGTGTTTTGTCTGTATTTATGTAAGTGCACCCATGTGTGTAATGCCCATGGAGGTCAGCAGAGGGCATCCGATCCCCTGGAACTGGAGTTATGGATGGTTGTTAGCTGCCATGTGGGTGCTGAGAACCAAACCCAGGTCCTCTATAAGTGCAGATAGTGCTCTTAGCCCAAGGCATCCCCACCCGCATTTCTTGCATATTTCAGCATTTAGAGGTCACCTGTGCTCCTTGGCTCAAGGTCCCTCCATCTTCAAAGCCAGCCATGGCACAGTCCAGCATCTCACCTCTTATTAACTCTGTACCCCCACTGACCCTCCACCTCTCTCTGTAAACCCCCCTGTGGTGCACAGGGCCCATCTGGATAGTACAGAGATCAGCCTCATACTTCCCTCTGCAACCTCAACTCCAGCAGTCCCAGATCCCAGGCATCAGACAGGACCTCTCTGGGGGCTGTCTCATGGTGCACGGTGCCTCTCCCCTAGTCCCGACTGATGAAAAATCAAAGTGTCCCACCCGTAGCCTCTCAAAAGTGGGGTACACTGGCACTTGGGTCCCAGAAAAGCCGCATCCATGCACAATGTGCACCAGTTCCTTTGGCGTCTCCCGCCCTTGATTGACCCTGGCCCCTGCTCCCTAGAAGGGATGGGGATCTTGAAATGGATTTTGGGCCTCTGCCACCCGGCCCTGCCTCTCCAATGCAGACTTGAGGCCCATCCAAGGGGCCAGCGTCCATTTGCCCCCTGCAAACTCCAGTGATTGGTAGCTATTTATAATAATATAAATAATATACGAGAAACACACGCAAGCCATCCTCCCCAGAGAGACCCAGTCTCCTATATTTAGGTCCCCAGGCCCACGGAGCTGTAGCCATCTGAGGTCCAGTCAGGAGTAGAGAAAAAGATCCTGGGGACTCGGTGGTCATGTAGCCCAGAATGCATGGGTCGTACATACCCTGGAATTAGAGCTCTGCGCCAGACTACCAGGGGCCTCCCACCCAGGCTGTCAGGAGAACTCAACTTTCCAACTCAGAGTGGATTTCAGGTTCCAAGCAGTGATGAGAGGAAGCCACTATTTTCTAAAATCCCCGAGATGAGTTCACGTCTCTAGGTGGAAGTGACCTAATACGAAGGGCTCTGGGCAGAGGCTGGAGTCCGGGGCAAGGACTCCAGCTCTTGTTTCCTTCATCTGTTGAACTAGGAGCTGTGGGCAGGAGAAGGCTCAGGTGACCGGGGAGGGGAGAAAGAGGCATGCTGGCTGTGCAGGCCTGGGTGTTGCTCCCCAGGGTGGGCACTGGTCGCTGTGATGGGTGTGGCCCCATCTTCCACCCTCCGTGGGGCTGGAATTATGAGGGAGGGCAGTGAGGCACCAGGTGCCAACGTACCCCAGTGTACCTACCCGGCAGCTCAAAAGCCAGCATGGCTGAGCTGGGACAAGCCCGAGGGAGTCTCCTGTGGCACAGGGTTACAGAGGATCAGCTGGAAAGGTCAGGGCACTTTGGGCCACTTCTCTAAAATCAATACCATGAAAACTGATGGGCCACAGCATAGGCCATGAAGGAGCTTGACCATGCTCATGAGAGATACCAGGCAGGGGTGGGCTCAACTCAGGGTCTCTCTCCATGGATTTTGTAACAATAGCTCATGTAGTCCAGGCCGGTCTTGAACTCACTGTGTAACTAAGGATGGCCTTGAAGTTCTGACTCCCTATCTCCACCTCCAGAGTGCTGGGATGGCAGGCTGCTTCACCAGCCCTGTTAGAGCAGGGCTGGGGTGGACACAGGCCTTTGTGCATGCGAGGCAAGCAGTCTACCAGCTGAGCTGCATTCCCAGCCTCCCCCTTGCAGAGCCCAGACTGGTCTTAGATTCACTATGCAGCCCAGGCTAGCTGTGAGCTCATAGGAGTCCTCCTGCCTCAACCTCTCTAGTGCTGGGATCACAGGTGTGTAACACCACATCCAGTTTATACGGTGCTGGGGATTGAACCCATGGCTTCTTGCATGCTAGACAAGCACTCTACCAACTGAACCAGATCCTCAGACCTCTTCCTTCTTGAGACAAGGTCTTACTATGTAGTCCAGGTTGGCTTTGAACTCACAGTAATCCTCCTGCCTCAGCCTCTCTAGTGCTGGGATCACGGATATGTGGCAGCACCCCTGTCTTACTGGATTTGGCAAGAGCTTCTCTAATCGAATTGTTGCCTGGTTGGTATGGTCGGGCGTGGCCTTCTCCAAGCCAGTGGTCAGGCTGTTTGGCACTTGGAGTCTGTTGATTTCTTGGAGTCAGTGGGCTACGGTCTAAGGAAAGCATCCTGTGTTCATGCAGCTGGGACAAGCTGCCACTCCACACTCACTGAATGGTAGATCAGCTGCCTAGAGTTAAAGCCAGGGCTCCGACTCCAGCTGACAGCCCACAGGGGTGAGGCTGGTGTGCCCTCCCAGCTCCTGCAGCAGCTGGTACCCAGCAGAGAGCCATGACATCTCAACACATGTCTGTATTGCAGTTTGGGGTCCCTGAGGTCACCCAAGCTCCTAGCTCTCCATGGCCAATGCGTGCCATACGAGGATGCGCAGGACGATTGCAGTCCATAGTGGATAATGCTGGGCTTGCCTGGCTCGTGCCTGGCCTTATTAAATATTTGGGAATTCTGCAAGCCCAGTGTTGAGTTCCTGTTGGCTTGAAGTCGCCTCTCAAGAGTGTTCACACACCATGGACAGGCACCACCAGCAGGGACTTCCCAGATGGCCCCAGCCTGTGGGGCGGTGAGGGTCAATTCCAGCTCTCTGAGCACACCCCTTCTATTTTACCCTCCGAGCACCCCAGGAAGATTCACTGTTGCTCTTATCACTTTACCCATGGGGAAACTGAGGCTGGGGAGGTGAAGTCACATATTCAAACAGGCATGGTCCCGGGGCATAGTGGAAGGCAGGCCTGCCTCGACATCTCTGACCTCCCAGGGACTAGGCCTGATCACAGTGGCACAGAGACAAACAGGTGTCATCAGCCACTGTTTTTTGTCAGTTCCTGGGGGAGGCAGTTGCCTGGTGACAGAGACCGCCCTCAGGAGGCAGGTCACCTGGTGTTCGGGGGAGGGTGCAGCCCAGGGCTGCACCCAATACATCCAGATACTCAGACCCCGCCTCACCTCAGGCTCCAGACCTGGATCTAGCTCTGGTGACGCCAACAGGGCCATTAGCAAGACTGAATAAAAGCAGTGACGTCCTGCACAGGCAGCAGCTGCTCTGTGTGGACGGAACCCTGCCAGGCAAGCCCATCACTGCCACAGAGGGAGGGTGGGTACGGCTGCAGGCGCCCACATGGCCTCCTGGAGTCTGCTGTCTATGACGTGTTTGGCTTCAGTGTCTCTTTGGGGCCACGCTTGGTGACAAGTGTGGACTTAAGTGGAAACAAGCTCTGCAGGGTTGTTCTAACCAGACCATAGGGCCTGTGTAAGACACCCCCACAACCCACTTACCCTGCTGCTTGGACTGTGTGTCTCCCACTCCATCAGGAGGGAAGGGGGTGTCAGATCCCTGTTTGTGACTTCAGGGCAGAGCCAGGCCCTGCACGTAGTAGGTCCTCAGTAAACACGCAATGAATGAGTGGATGAGCGAATGAATGAGTGGACAGATAGACACGCAAGTCACTCTCCTGCAGCCATGGGCTCTCCTGACGGGTCCTGGGAGCCGGGATGAGGAGCAGGCTCTCTTGGCCTGCACACCCCAGCCTTCCTGTCCCTTAGCGCCCCCCACTGGCTTGACAGCAGCCACGGAAAGAAGGAGACCCAGAGAAACCACTCTGAGGTTTACAGTGAGATGGGGGGAGGGGTGGACAGAAGCTGCCAATACAGACCAGCTTGCCAGTGTAGACAGGATGTAGATGGATTGTCACCAGTACAGACTGCTACTTCGCTAGGGAGACCATTGGAGCCAAGTATCTCTCACCACCAGGGATTTTATGTTTGTAGCAGTGCTGTCCCCAACTAGGGGGGCGTGTGTGTGAGTGTAAATGTATTTGTGTATGGAGTGTGTGCATGTGTGTGTGTGTGTGTCTGTGTGTGTCAGTGTCTCAGCATACATATGTGGGTGAATGTGTGTCAGCCGGTGTGTATGAGTGTGTCTGTGAATGCCAGTGTGTGTACATGTAAGTGTGCATGCCAGTGTGTTTGTGTGTGTCTGTGCATATGTATGAGGATGAGTTATGAGTGTGTTTTTGTGTGAGTCTCTCTCTCTCTCTCTCTCTCTCTCTCTCTCTCTCTCTCTCTCTCTCTCTCTCTGTATGTGTGTTGGGGGCTGCGAACCTGTGAATACCACTCTCCTCCCTCTGACAGCGCCCCATCCCATGAATCCTTTCACAGAACTCGGGACTACTGGTTTAGAATTGTTCACACAAGCTATGATTTCTCCCTGTTCCAGGCACACCCAACACCCTGGAGTCTGGGGATCCCTCTCAGGACCTCCACCTCCATGAGGGTCTGTCTGAATTTAGAGTTCTCTGAACCCAGATAGAGCCTTGAAGCCTCTGTCCAGCCCAGTCACCCAGTGACAACCCCAGCCAAGCCAGCCTGGAGGGGTCTTCCACCCCAAGCTGCTGTGGAGTGCACCCCAGGGCTCCTGGGACTCCCTAGAGGCCCAGAGGGAGTGGATGGATGGCAGAACGGGGCTGTTTCAGGCAGGAACCACCTGTTCTGTCAGGCGCCTCTGCTGCTGGAAGGGCTGGGGGTGGGTAAAGAGAGTTGGTGTGGTGGCAGGGTGGGACGGGCTCCTAGACTTTGTGCAAAGCTCTGAGCCCTGCATGTAGCCCCTGACTGGCAGTATGGTTGACCCAGGGACCCTAGGGTTCATGTCCGAGCTGGTGCCAGGATGGACACGGAATTCCAGGGTCACCAAGCCGGACAGGGAAGCCTCGTTGAATTCTGCCTGGGCTCGGGAACCTCAGCTTGCCAACTGGACCCCAGGACCTCCAGCCCGAGGGGCCTTGCCGGCTCTCTGGTGGCCTTCTCCTTGACTCATCCTCATGTTGAGGTGCAGGGATGGCGGGTCCGACACGCGACAGGACTGGTCGGGCCACCCCATCAAGGTGCAGGGCCTTCCTAGTCTCCCAACCGCCCGCACCCAGAGGGCTCTCGGACGGCCTCGGCCTCCGGTGTGGGGACTCTGCGGGGCGCCGGGAGGGTCTGGGCAGCGAGTTCGCCCCAGGTCGCCAGCCGGTTCTCCTGGGAGCTCCCTCTCCCCCTCCCGGCAGGGCTGGCGGCGGGCGGCCAGGCGCGGGGACCCTCCTAGGGGCCGATCGCGCTGTCCCCGATCCCACTGGTTCGCCAGCCGCGCTGGCCCATGCCTGCTGTCCCCACCCGCGGGGCTGCGGCAGGGGCATGACCGCGATGGCGGGGTCCCCACCCCCAGCAGAGCGCGAACCCGGCGAGCTCTAGGACCGCGCGCGGCGCCTGCCGCCGCTATAAGAGGCCGCGCTCGGGCCCCACGCGGAACCGGCTCCGCGCCGCTGTCCCCGCGTCCCCGCCCGGCCGGGCCGAGAGGCTGCAGCGCAGCCCAGACAACCCGGGGCCTGCGAGGGGCGTCCCGGGGCCCCGCGCACCATGGGCGCTGCGCACTCGGCTTCCGAGGAGGTGCGGGAGCTGGAAGGCAAGACCGGCTGTGAGTACCGCTCGGTGGCCGCCCACGGGACAGTCCCCACGCCCGGCTTCGCGCCGCCGCGCTGTGTGACCTTGGGCTGGTGTCTGGCCGTCTCTGTGCCTCGTGTCCCGCTCCTTCCAGCGGGTCCCCGGATGCCGCGGTGCGGGCCGCGGCGCTGAGCGGCGCTGGCGGGAACCCCCCGCCTGGCCCCCCGACCCTGGAGGCGACAGCGCCCCGGCTTCCCGGGAGGGCAGAGGGCAGGGCGCGGCGGGCAGGTGGCCGGGGCGGCGCCTGCGGAGCGCTCGGCACCGCGAGTCTCGGGTTCCCGCTGCGCAGGGTGGAAAGTTTGGAAGTGGCGGGACCGGGAGGGAGTCGCGCCCCCGCGGTGGCCCTAGCCGGTCCCCGGGCTCCGGGTGACCCCGAGCCGCGTCCCCGCGTCGGCCGCACCCCTGTCCGCAGAGCCCGGGCCACCCGCAGGGAAGCGCCGAGGAGCGTCCGCCGGGCCCGTCGGTGCGCTCGCGCCGGACCAGCTCGGATCCGGGCGCGCGGTGCGGCGGGGTGTGGACGGCAGACCTGGGACTGGAGGGGAGGGACCGACGACCTGGGGAGAGCAGACCCGGGGCGAACCCCCTTTGGTGACCCACCCACAACGCTGATTACACGATTCTTCCTGGGCCAGCACTACTGTGTGACCTTGGGATAGTCACTTTCCCTCTCTGAGTTTAATTTCCTCCTCTGGAATGAAGTGTGGTACCCGTGGATGCTCAGAAAACAAAACCGCCCTCGAAGAGCTGTGGCCGCAGGTACCTGTTCCCACTTGAGAGCCGTCACACAGCTAGGAAGCACCCATCTAGGGAGCACCTAGCTAGGAAGCACCCAGCTAGGGAGCACCCAGCTCGGAAGGCACCCTGTGACCCCCTGGGCCCGCCTCTCTAGCCCCATGAGCAGCATAGAAAGTTCCCCACACTATCTACACCCGCACACACCACTGTGTGGAATCGAATCCAACTAGAAAAAAAAGGCGTGGTGCTGTTTACATAACTGAGATGCTTTTGTTAAAGAAAGACTAAGAGTACTTGTAACTGCTTGTGGGCATCGAAGTCTAGAAGGGTCTCCAGTCAACAACAATAATAAAACAGTGATAGATGCTCGATGGGCGATTTGCAGGGAAGATGGACAGCCAGAGCCCAGCTTCTCACTGTGTGTGTGTGTGTGTGCGCGCGCGCTTACGTGTGTGGTTGTATGCAGCAGTTATGTTTGAAGCAGGGTCCCACTCTGCACCCCAGGCTGGACTTGAACTTACTCTCCTCTTCCTCATCCTCCCCAGAACTGGATCGCAGGCGGCATACCACACCGACTTTTATATTTTCATTTTGAATTCATTATACTGACCCCAAACCCAAAGTTTGATAAACCTGAACCCTCAGGCTAGGAGGTGGTAAGGAGGGTGGGGTCCCCACCTCCAGCTTCAGTTTCACTGATTGCCAGACCCCCCTCCAATGGTGCTGGTGGAGTTGGGGGACAGTGGCAGGGTGCCACCCCCCACACGCACCCTAGGCAACACCCAGGGGGGGAATTCCCAGGCTGTGGGTTTGACAGTGATGTACCGCAGAGCATGCTGGGAGCATGTCAGTTTCCTAGGCGCCTCCTCCCACGGTGACAGATGCTGTGTTCGTCTTGCCTGGGCTCAGATTTCAAGTCCAAAGCTGGGAGGGAATTCCGAGGTTAGATTCCAGGGGGACGATGATTCCTGGGGCCCCTGGACTTTAAAGAGTCCCCAGTGGTCTTTGAAAGTGGCTGATACACTGGGTGTTGTGGCGCACGCCTTTAATCCCAGCACTAGGGAGGCAGAGGCAGGTGGATCTCTGTGAGTTTAAGGCCAGCCTGGTCTACATAGTGAGTTCCAGGACAGCTGGGGCTACAGGGAGACCCTGTCTCAAAAAGATTAAAAAAAAAAAGTGGCTGATGCAATCTGGGTACTTTTACCCATTTAGCAAAAAGTCATGGACCTGGGTGTGAGAACTTAGAGGCAATCAGAGAGGCCAATATGCTCAAGCAGGGGGCACAGCATACAGATGAAAGACATGGGCGTTATACTTTAGAAATAAGCCACAGGGTGGGAAGATGTACAGGTAGCTCAGAAGGTGCCAGTCACGTGACAACTAGTAGCAAGAGCATTTTCAGTGGAGGAACAGCAGGTGCAAAGGCCCTGTGGCAGGAGGGAGTTGGCAGCAGTTAAGGAGAACGTAAATGACACAGCTGTCCTCAAACGCAGGTTGTGCTGAGCACACCCTCAGGGGTCTTTCTTGGTGTGTGGCCATGGGAAAGTTCCTTATGTTCCCTGTGCCTCAGTTTACCATTATACCATAGCTAGCACTAGGACCTTCTGTGGAGTTGCCTGGAAGGATTACAGTATCTATGAAGTACTTAGTACAAGCATGTGCTAATTACTATGTTAAACACAGTTGTGTGCCCAGTGCTTTGAGCTGTATTGACCTGAGTTGTGATCCCACTTCATCCCTGCTGTATGACCCTGAACAGGTCACTGTGTCTTTCTGAGCCTTGGTGCCCCAGCTGGACCCATGACCAGTAGTGTGGATTCAAGCAGCTCAGGTTTACAGGGATGTACTGGGCTGGGTGGGGGTTTCATAAGCTATGAGACGAGGGAAGAGCCCAGGGCTGCACTCAGGTTGCTGGCTCTAATGTTGAACACTTTGTAAGATGCTTACTGGGTCTTTGTCAAAGTCCTCTAGGGAAGGTTGTGGTATGTCCATTTCCCAGATGGGTAAATTGAAGTGTCGAGAGGTAAAGCATCTTGTCCGTGGCCTCCCAGCTGGGAAGTGGAGTTGTGGATGTAAGAGCTTCCTACCACATGTGTCACTTCAGCAGCCTCTCAGACCATTAGGGGCACAGCAGGGGTCAGAAAAGGCTGCCTAGATCCCTCCCCCAGACCCTTTCACATGCTGTTCCCTACCAGGTATACTCTGCATTTTGGTGTGCATGTTGCTATTTATACATGAGAACCCTTCTTTTCCTTCTTCTTGAGTTAAGATTTCAAATCTTGCTGGGTGTGGTGGCGCTTGCCTTTAATCCCAGCACTCGGGAGGCAGAGGCAGGCGGATCTACAGAGTGAGTTCCAGGCCAGCTGGGGCTATAGGGAGACCGTGTCTCAAAAAAAAAAAAAAAAAAAAATTCAAGTCTTGCTGGGCTTGTGGCATTTAATCCCAGCACTCGGGAGGCAGAGGCAGGCAGGTGTCTATGAGTTCAAAGCCAGTCTAGTCTACGTAAGTTCCTTTCACAAAGCACCAACAAACAACAAAAAGATTTCAAGTGTTTTCTCTCTGTCCTGTTTCAACACAAAGCCTGTTCTCTCTGCTGCTGCCTCCTTCCCAAAGTCATCACGCCGAGCTGCTCTCATGCAGCCTCTGTGGGCACACGCCTGGCCCCAGGCCTCCATAACACCTGCACCCAACCTCAACTCCTTGGCACCGTTAGTTTCTCCCCCCCACCCCAGAAAATAGGAGTCAATGCACCCTACCCCCCTATGTAGTTGCTGGTCAGCAGTTAGACCACAAGAGTCTCCCAGGGACAAGGGGCATTGCTGGGTACTTTATAATCCAAGAGAGCATCACGGGGGGGGGGCACCTCAAGCCCACCCTCCCCTGCAGCCTGTACCAGTGCTGCCAGCTTAGCTGTGTCAGGGCCCGTGCCAGCACAGAGATACCCCACCAAAAATAGGCCTGAGCAGAGCTCACCCACACAGGGCACCACAGGGCTACACGCCCACCTCCCTCAGCAGCCTAGAACTCACTGTGATTGATGAACAACGCAAGCCTCTCTCCTGAGCCAAGTCAGCACCCACCTAGCATATTCCCTGGCTGGGCCTGAGGGGTCTCCATCTCTCTTTCAGGAGCTGCATCAGACCAGAGCTATGACCCTTAGGATGCTGAGTCAGCCTGGGGAGGTCACCATTTCCTGGCCCCCTAGTCCCTGCCCCGATCCTAGGGTTCTGGTGGGAGCCAGAGAGGAGGATGCTGGGAAAGGCAGAGTATCTGTTCTGTCTCCCAAACAGTTCCCCAGGCCTGCGGGGAAGCCAAGAAGCTGCCAGAAGGAAGTGGATCCTCTCAGAACTCAGGCCTCATGTCCTGCACTGGCAAATGCTGCCATCTGTCTGGTGCCAAGCAGAGCCCAGGGATCTGGAGCAGGGATTCTGAGCTCCTGGAGGTGCTGTGGGCCCATTGCATGGACAGAGGCTTGAGTGGTTGACCAGGGAGGCAGGCACAGGAGGCAGAGTCGGGGAGGCCTGCGAGCCGAGGTCAGCTGGGAGGCCGCACTCCTAGCTCTAGGTCCACTCCCAGGAAGCCACTTCTTGAGCAATAGTGTTTTTTCACAGTGCTAGGGACGAGCCCCAGGGTCTCATGCATGCTAGGCAAGTGCTCCAGCACCTAGCTGCACCCACAGCCCTTTAATCTTTTGATGTTGAGATAGTCTTCCTCTGTGGACCAGACTGGTCTTGAACTCATAACCCTCCCGCCTCAGTCTCAGAGTTGCTGTCACAGACTTGTGCTATCATGGCCAGCTTGTGTCATACTCAGTGAGTGGCCCCAGCCCCTTGACACATACCATTCATAGTCCTGGTCTTTGCAGGCCCTGGATGAGGGTGAGGGACAGGTAGATTTTTCTGCCCTTCTCTGTGGCAGAAGAGTCACAAGTTTGAGGCCAGCCTGAGTTACATAGAAAGAGCTTGTCTCTAAAAAACAGGGCATGATTAAAAAAAATTACAGGGTTTTTTAGAAAACTAAAGAACCAGTGGCATCTTGTCAGAGGACAGAGTAGAGGGGCAGGGTCTGCTGGACTCATCCTCCTCCAGGCAGAGCTGGGTATAGTGTCCCCGGCACCCTCAGCCTGTGCCATAGGCACAGTGGTCAAGACTCCAGAAGGCCCCTCAGGTGCCCCAGGCTCTGGGACCCTCTCACTGTGGGGAGGGTGCCCCCCTCTCCTGCCTGCATACCCCCAATGTGAAAGTGTTTTGGGGAGCCACCAAAGGGAACCTCCAAGTTCAAGTTTAGTTGGTGCAGATCACTCCCCTGAAAGTGCTGGAGGGCACGGCCTGTGGCCTGAACCCACTCTAGTGTCCAGCGGAGCTGCCCCTGCAAGCCTCTTCCTTCCCTGGGCTACCAGTTCTACATCTGTGAAGAGGTGAGGGAACCAGGTGGCTTGTGGTCCCCCGAGCTAGGAATGAGGCCTGGTGGCAGCCGTCTCCTGAACCAGTCTGTCGAGGGTTCTGGCTGCCAGAGTACAGCTCAGGAAACTGAGGCTCAACACAGGGAGCAAAAGTGCCTATAGCCACTTGGGTTCTGGATTCAAGTCCAAAACTGGCCTTCTAGTGGGTTTCCAGTCAGAGAGAATGTTCCTCCTGTGGGCTAGCACAGGACAAAGGGCAGAGTCTCCAGGTTGCATGTCCCTGGTATCCCCAGGGAGGATGACTTGTTATCCCAAACTGGATGGGTTCTTGGTGATATGGAACATTCTAGAACTTGTGTGCTCAGTGGTAGACAGTTTGAGTGGGGGCCACCCTGTCTTCTGGGGGATTCTTGGGTGATTCCATCTGCTCTGGAGAAGAAGTTGTGTTGTGTGGAGAGCAGGTGGCAGTCACTGGACTCTGCGGGTTCAGGGACCAGCAGTAATGAGCTCCCCTGAGCATCTTCCTATCCAGCCTCCCCACCCAATCAGCAGGGAATTTTGCTTTGAGTTAATGGTCCTCCAGATGCAGCAAGGAGGTGAATCGGAGCTCAGACATGTTAGCAGTTGGGCGACACAGACCAGGCGAGTGCCCTGTGCACACGTAGGAGCACTTCTACCCCAGTGTTCAGTCCCTGGTACCTTCAGCCGAGGGACGTGGGGTCCGAAGGGCCCACTGCTGTGGGAGGAAGAGTCAGGGGCTGGGACAGGAGCTGCACCTGTCCCACCAGCCAGTCTGTCACTGCTTCAACTTAATTATTAATTCACGAAGCCCGAAGGCTGACTGGCCAATTTCCGCTGGTGGCAGCGATTACCTTAAAGCACTTGGACAAAGGGTCCTTTGTTACCCAGGGGTGACCTTTGTGAGTGGCACACTGTCAGGAGCAGGCCTTCTGTTCTCTTAGGGAGGCTGCAGGGAGTGTCTGAGTCTATGCCACAGCCTGGGGACCTCCAGAGAGTGGGCAGAGGCAGGGGAATGCTCAACAAGGCTGTGCCCCCAGAGCCTGTGCTGTGCCTCGAGGCAGTGAGCATTATACCTGGGGGTCAGAGCAGGAAGGGTCCCAGGCAAGCGTGAGCTGAGCTGAGCACCCCATCTCGAATCCAGAGTGCTCTCCAATTCAAACTTCCAAACACTGACATGATACCTCAAGTACAAAATGATCCCCTGCCTCTTGTGCTGGGCACATCCAGAGCACAGGAGCCAGGGTCCTGGGGGAGACGGGTGGTAGAACACTTGCCCAGCATGTGCAAGGCTCTTGGTTCAGTCCCCAACACCATAACACTAAGCCAAATAGGTACATTGAATATGATATAGAGGCTCAGTCAGTAGAGAGCCTGCCTAGCATGCAGGCAGCCCTCTGTGGTTCCATAACCCAGCACCCCATACGACTGGCATGCCGGGGTACACCTGTAACCCCAGCCCTTGGGAAGTGGACGGAGGATCAGAAATTTAAGGTCACCCCCAGCTATGTATTGAGTTTGAAGCAAGCCTGGGCTACATAAGACCCTGCCTCAAAATGAACACATTAACAAAATATTACACAAAACCACTTTTGCATTTGGACTTGGGCCCCGACCCCAAGTTATGTCATTATGCATATGTAAATATTCCAAAAATCTGAAAAGCTCCCAAAGCCAGAACCCAGGCATCTTAGATAAGTCTCATGCCAGCCTGACCAGGGAATGATGAACCTTGCTGAGGCAGGCTGAGTTACAACTTAAAAAGAGTATTTACATGTGTGCATGTACACGTGTGCCAGGGTGCACGTGTGGGGGTTGGAGGACAGCTTTCAGGAGCTGCTTCTCTCCTCCCACCATGTGGGTTCTGGGGAGTTGAACTCAGGACATCAGGCTTGATGGCGAGCACCTTATCGGCTTGGCCACCTCATCTGCCATCTCAGCATTTAAGTGCACAGTCTGGAACTTCCTCTGTCTGTTCTGTTCTTGATATGTCCCCATCTCTGCCTAAAATGAACCATTATCTCTGCCTTTGTGCTTTGATTTTGGCTAATTATTCTTTTAGATATTCACTTTTGCAACCAAAACTCCTTATGGATTTTGTTTTCTTAGTATTTCATGCATTTTTCCACAGATTTCTCAGCAAGTGTCTGAGAGTTAGTTATAAACCAAAAACAGTTTTCTATGGCTATCGCCTGCAAGAGAACATTAGCCTGGGTATAGAATTTTAGAAGGCTGAGCATTTTTACCTAGAGCTTTGTTTTTTTGTTGTTTTTTTCGAGACAGGGTCTTCCTGTAGCCCCAGCTGTCCTGGAACTCACTCTGTAGACCAGGCTGGCCTTGAACTCACAAAGATCCGCCTGCCTCTGCCTCCCAAGTGCTAGGATTAAAGGCGTGCACCACCATGCCTGGCTTACCTAGAGCTTTGTTTTGGTTACTATTGAGAACTCAGATGTGTCTGATGAGTGTTTGTTTGTTGAAATCTATGTTTCCTCTATTTTTTAATTTTTTTTGATGTTTTGTATACACTGTGGAGGTATGGGCTTGTTTTTACATATCCTCCCTGGGAACTTTACGTGTCCTCCCTGGGAGCTTTACGTGTTCTCCCTGGGAACTTTACGTGTCCTCCCTGGGAGCCTTACGTGTCCTCCCTGGGAACTTTACGTGTTCTCCCTGGGAACTTTACGTGTCCTCCCTGGGAGGCTTACGTGTCCTCCCTGGGAACTTTACGTATCCTCCCTGGGAACTGTTAATGCTGCTTCATTCTAAAGAAGATGCATCTTCTATCACAAAAATGCTATCCCCTATCTTCTTCCTCAGTAGTTCCCATCTTGTACTCTGAACGGCTGGCAACCTTTTCGTGTCTTCTGTCTTCTTCACCACTCTGAGCCATGTCCAGGACCATTTCCTTAGGACTGACTTCCAGTTCACCAATGCTGTTATCAGCTAGCCTGCTACTTTAACCCACTAAAAATTTAAATTCCAGTGACATCACAAACTGCCTTAAAAATGCTTACCAGTTCATGCTATCTCGGTTTAATTTCTGCCTCAGGTTCATTTGCATGTGTGGTTTTCCAAGGTTCTTTGCGTCTTTGTGCCAAGTACCTCGAGGTTTTCACCACTCTGACACTTTATACATTAACACCTTGGGCCTGGGGGTTGCCTCAGTGTAGACTGCTTGCCAAGTATACATAAGGCTCTGGGCTGATCCCCAGTACTGAAGGAAACAAAAAAGACCCTCTCATGTTGGGCTTCCTGCCCCACAGCAGTTTGGACTTCTGAAAGCACAGGCCTAGGCTCAGGATTTGGGTTTGTCTGGGAACCTCCCTTTCCCCTTCCCCCGCCTCCCCCAGCTAGCCGGTGCCTTGTTTTCTGCGTTTCTGCATCTGCGCTGGCTGACATTGCTGTCTAACTCACCATACTTGGATGGGCCACCTCTGTGGTCCATTGTTTTGAAGGTGTCTTGGTTCATACAGACCCAAAGTCATTTGAGTTTGTTTGTGGGTTTAAAGCCCTCTCCTTTATCTATGAAGGCCTGTAACCAAGCCGGGCGGGCGTGGAGGCGCACGCCTTTAATCCTAGCACTGGAGGCAAAGGCAGGCGGATCTTTGTGAGTTCAAGGGCAGCCTGGTCTACAGAGTGAGTTTCAGGACAGCTGGGACTACAGGGAAACCCTGTCTTGAAAACAACAACAACAACAACAACAAAAAGGCCTGTAACCATTTTAATACCCCTGTATTCCTCGGCAGCCTCTTACTCCAGTCCCTTCTCCCTTTGGCAGCTGAGTATGTCCTCCCCCTACCCTACCTCTGTCACTCTTTGAGACACATCTTGCTGTGTAGCTCAGGCTGGCCCTGGACCTGAGACCCTCCTGCTGCAGCCTGCGGAGTGTTGGAATCCCAGGTGTGAGCCATCAAGCCTAGCTCGGGGACTCCACCACCCTGATCCTGTCTCCTGATCAAGGATGTGGGCTACCTACCCAGGACACAGGTGCAGCTCTCAGCTGCAGCCTCCCCAGCCTGGCTCAGCTCCTCCCTGAGTCAAGCCCACACCCTAGTTATTTCTAATATAAGAGACAGCACAGAGCAGAACAGGGTGGGAGGAAGGTAGGCTGGGCAGCATGGGGCCCCTGCAGGTCTGCCTGCCTCCATCCCTCCCTCCCTCTCTGTCTGCATTAATCACTGTTGTGGCTGAAGCCCCAGGTGGCACCATGAATTGTTCTTCCCTGCTGAGCCCAGAGCCAGCTGAACAACCACAATGGCCTGGGGGTCACTCAGGACACAGTGGGCCACTCAGAGGCTCTTATTCCTCCCACCAGAGTCGGAACCAAGTGTAAAGGTGATTGCTTTAAAATTAAGGCCAAGCCAGGTATAGTGGTGCATGCCATTAAACCCTGTGCTCGTGAGGCAAAGGCACACAGATCTCTGTAAGATACAGATCAGCCTGGTCTACATAGGAAGTTCAGACCAGCTGAGCCTACACAGAGACCCTATCTCAAAATGACCAAAACATAAAATAAGATAAAAATAAAACTAGAGCCAAAGTTTTTACAGTATAAAATGTACTATTATAGGGCCAGTAAGATGTCCCAGTTGGTAAAGAACTTGCTGTATAAGCATGAAGGCCCAACTTGAGTCCCCAGCACCCATCATCCCAGTGCTGGGAAGCACAGAAGAGCAGCTCCCTGTCTCACTGGGAGGGAGTCTAGGGGGGCATCCCCTCACTGGGCAGCCAGTCTCGCTGAATGGGCAAGTTCCAGCTTCAGTGACAGACCTTGCCTCAACAACAACATCAACATCAACAACAACAAAGAGCTGGAGAGATGACTCAGGGTTAAAAGCAGAGGACCCAGGTTCTGTTCCCAGCACCAACATGGCAGCTAACAACTGTCTGTAACTCCAGTTCCAGGGATCCAATGCCCTCTGAGCTCCGTGGGCATTGCATACACAAGTGCACTTATATACATGTAGGAAAACACTTGTACACACTAAAAAAAAAAAAAGAAAAAAAAAAGCAGAGAGCAACTGAGGAGACACCTAATGTTGATTCCAGGCCACCACATGCAGACACGTGTGTACACCTTCCACATGCACACACATGTGTATACATGAACACACATATGCACATACATGAACACACACAAAAGATTTGGCCATTTTAACCATTATAACTGAGTGCACTGTTCAATGGTGTTCAGGGCATCCAGGGTCTCACATCAACAGTCTATTTCCAGAACATTCCATTGCCTCACACAAAGCCCTGTGCTCCCCACTGGCTGTCTTCATCCCCTCATCCTAGCCCCTGGCCAGCACACATCATGTTCTGTTTCCATGGAGTGGCTGGAGAGGTGTGTCACATGATAAAGTGTGAACTAGGTGGCTTTGGCACAGCATGTACAACCTTGTCACAGCTCCCCTGTGCAGTGAGGGTCACGCTGGCATCTTTTCTATGGGTCTATCCCCTTCATTGTCTAGTCAGCCATCCCCAGGGTCCACCTTAGGAGCTGTGAATGTTAGTGACTGGGATAGCCTGTCGCCATGGGAGTCTCCCATGGGAGAGGTGTTATTGTTCTCTGGTGTCTGGGAGGAGAAGCAGCCATGGAGCTTGGGAGCTGGGCTCATGGGCCAGCTGAGGCTGGAGATCGATCTCAGGTCTCTTGTAGATGCTGTGTAGGTGCCTGGCCGCCTCTCCTCTGTGTACTGGGGCTGTGCACTGAGTCCTGGACTCCTCTCCTCTGTGTACTGGGGCTGTGCACCGAGTCCTGGCCTCCTCTCCTCTGTGCACTGGGGCTGTGCACCGAGTCCTGGCCTCCTCTCCTCTGTGCACTAGGGCTGTGCACCGAGTCCTGGCCTCCTCTCCTCTGTGCACTGGGGCTGTGCACCGAGTCCTGGCCTCCTCTCTTCTGTGCACTGGGGATGTGCACCGAGTCCTGGCCTCCTCTCCTCTGTGCACTGGGGATGTATACTGAGTCCTGGCCAGTCTGCTGACATGGCAAGCCACAGAGCTCTGGGGACCGTGGAATCCCCAAAACCTACTGGTGGTGCCCCTGGGTGTCACGGACCCCTCTCCAGGCTGGTGTGTCTGCTGGGGACAGCAGGATGTGGATTGACTTGGGGAGCCCCCTGGGAAGAGCAGGTGCAGACCCCAAGTACCCTGCCTTCCTCTCCTGGGTCTCCAGCCCCTCTCCTCCTCACTTAGACCATGGTCCCTGCCAGCTCCTGACCACTTCCTGGTCCTCCCTGGTCCTCCCTGTCCACTCCCCATCTGCTGCCAGGGTGATGGCTCTTGGTCCCTAGCTCGGTCTCCTCTGTGTACGGATGGTGAGGTCTAGAAGCCTCAGCCGGATGGAAGAGGCCAGCATGCCCTCTGGCCTGCCTCCTCCTCCTTCCTCCACCTACCTGAGGAGCTCTCGGCCCTGGAGCCCTGCCCCACTGACTCAGCCAGAGTCCTGCTCCCCTCTGCCGTACTCTCCAACTTGATCAGACACCCCTTCTCATCTCACCGCTGGGGCCGGAAGAGCTTTTCATTTCTTCCCAGTGAGTCCCCACTCTGTATGGCTCACAGATTTAATGTTACTTTTTGTGGGCTACATGTTGACATTGTAATTATTTACATATCTTGGGTTAAATAAAAGTATTACTAAAATTAATTTTAGTCAGGTGTGGTGGTACACGCCTTGCCTTTGATCCCAGCACTTGGGAGGCAGAGACAGGCAGATCTCCATGTGTTCAAGGTCTGACTGGTCTAAATAGTGAGTTCCAGGCTTTCTGGGACTACAAAAAAAAATTAATTTCTCAAAAAAATTTCATTTCACCTGGATATGTGTGAACCCTTATAAACTCTAGGCAGCACAGTCTACCACTTATAAAAAATATAGGCTGTTGAGCGTAGCATGTAGCTCAGCGATAAAATGCCTAGTACCATATCAACTGGGCATGCTTGTGCATGCCTGCCATCCCAGTAGCAGGGAGGTGAAGACTGGATAACCAAGTGCTCCGGGTCATTCTTGGTTATACAAGTGAGTTGGAGGCTAACCTGGGTTATACAAGTGAGTTGGAGGCTAGCCTGGGTTATACAAGTGAGTTGGAGGCTAGCCTGGGTTATACAAGTGAGTTGGAGGCTAGCCTGGGTTATACAAGTGAGTTGGAGGCTAGCCTGGGCACTATGCCAACTGAGCCACTGACTTCAAAAGGAAGGTAGGAAAGGGCGGATGAAGGGAGAGAGGAGGAGAGAAGAAAGGAGAAAGGAAGGAAAAGGAGTTTGCCCTTTACGAGAACACGTGTGCCAGGGCCACAGCACGGAGCCGAGGCTGGCTCATTGGACTTTTGAGGTGTCTGTTCTCCCAGATGGACTGTGCTGTTTGCAGGAAAATGTTCTTACAACTGAGGCACATGCGTCTTATAAAGAGAAATTGAAAAATATAGGCGCTTCAAAGCCGAGTGAGTGTCGGATCCCAACCCTGGGACCAGGGTTCGTGGACCTGGTGTTGGAGGGAACACAATTCCATGGCCTTTAAAAAAATGATTTGTTATTTTTATAACATATAAAATATAACATATTTTTATATAAATATATATATATTTTTATGTGTATGAGTGAATTGCATGTGTATAAGTGCAGCTGTGTCATGCAATGCTGGCTGACTCAGAAGAAGGTGTTGGATCCCCTGGAACTGAACCCTTGTCCTCTGCAAGAGCAGCCTTTGCTCTTAACCACTGAGCCACCTCTCCAGCCCCTCCATGGCCTTTCGAGCTATTTGTATGTGTGCACTGATGTGTTCCCTTAAGGGAGCCGGTATCTGGATTTTGTATCTGAATTATCTTTGCTGCCATCAAGCCAGATGACCAGAGTTTGATCCCAGAACCCACATGAGAGAAGGGGGGACCCGACTCCTGGAAGGTATCCTCTGACCCCACACATGTGACCTCCCCCCATGAACACAGAATAAATATACATGTAATTTTTAAATCTAGAACTCAGCTCTCTGGAGCAGTTGGCCATCGTGCCGTGGCTGTGGCCCTGGCCCGTATCCTCAGTGTCCACACCTGTGTCCCAACACCACTTCCACATGAGGCATCATGTTACAGTTCATTGGATTTTCTCTTTGAGGAGGTGCTGTGAGCATTTTCTGTGTTCCACAATGTCGTAGATTTTTCCAAGGGCTGGAAGCATGGCTCAGCTGGGCAGGGCGCTCACCCGGCACACAGAGCTCTGTGTTTGAATCTCTTCACTACATGAACCAGGCATGTTGGCCCACATCTGTAATCCCAGTACTTGGGAGGTGGGGGCAGAAGGATCAGAAGTTCAAGGTTATCCTGGGCTACATGTCAAGGCTATCCTGGACTATGAGAGACTCTGTCTCAAACACACACAAAAAAAGTGTTTTACTTGTAAGTGACAGCTCCAGTCCCTTTCCAAGAAGACTGTGACACTTGTGCTAGGTCAAGAGAGAGAGAACATTCCGGATACCCAAGGCCCTCACCACACTCCATTCAATTCACTCTTCCCTACGGGCAGCCACTGTACTGACTTCTAACATTGCAGATGAGTTTTTTCGGTGTAGACTTTATGCACATAAACCATCTGCCTTTTCATGCTTGGTTCTTTGGTTCATTGTTATATATGCTGTCCATTTTTGTAGCTATATACTAGTCCACCATCTGACTACATCACCCTTTGGCACCTACTCTTCTGCCATATGGGCGTTTGGGATATGGTGGTTTCCAGCATGGCCACGAGGCCACAAGTATCCCGTGTGTACCCTCAGGTGAGCACAGGTGTGTGTTTCTGTTAGGTAAACTCTGGGAGCGGAGCTCATCCAGCTTGCTTATTGATGGGCCTACGATACAGATGGCTATATCTTCTCTAGAAAGGCGCCTTGTCCCTGGTGTTCCTTAGCCTTCCTGAGCATCTGTGCCTACATGTGCGACCTGGGGACACAGCCCCGCCTGCTACAGTGTTGTGTGGAAGAGATGAGCTAATGCCTGGAGGCTCGCCCAGCCCAGGTTGGCAGCCTTCTCCAGTCTTCCCTGGTGAGCGGCAGTTGCTAGGGACGTCTGAGAATTCTGTGCTGTGGATTCTTGAAGACACCATAGCTTGATCCTGAGGCAGAGGAGGGGAGGGAGGAAGGACGCTGTGAACAGGGAGGTGACCATTAGGTCTCAGAAATAAGGTCTCAGCATCTAGAATGAGGGGTTGGGTGATGCAGCTGGGTGTGACAGGTCCCCAACCCAGTCAGTGCGTGGGAAACTTGGCTTTAACTGGACTCGGTCTCCAGGCATCCGAAGGCCTGAGCACAGCATCAAGCTCTGGGTGAGCAGGTGATGTCCCACAGGAAGCATAGGCTTGAGTCTGAGTTTTAGGTCCACCTGCCCGAAGCAGATGTCAGTGCTAAAACCAAAGGCCTTGACGTGTGAGCATCCTCCACACAGCCCAGCCCAACCTCAGCTCTGCAGTGGCTGTTGGAGGACATGTGGTCCAGCTGGGATGAGGGTAGCCATAAGACTCCAGGATGCAGTGACCAGAACCAATCACAGGAGTCCTCATGCTACAGTGACCCAAACCTGCTGGGCTCCCTCTGGCTTTCTGGGCTCCCTGCTCTTGACCCCTCCCCATCCAGGACATACCCCACAGGCAGATATGGGGAGGAGGTCAGACAAGCAGGTTCAAGTTCCTTTTTCATGGGCCAGTGGAAGGACAGAACTGGTGGGGGTGCCCTGCCCTGCCGAGGGACTGTCACTCATTAATGGCTGAGGTCTTGCTAAGGGGGTGGGTGGGAGAGTGACCCCTGCTGCTTGTGTCCCTGTTCATCTTTCAATCCCATCAGGGAGGGAGATGACACAGGACGGGGACAGTGGCTAGGCAAGGTGGGGGCACAAGAATATCCACAGCCTCCTGACCTGCCCACGTTCAATGTCAGTGATCTCTCTTTCTCCCCCCTCCCTCGCTTTCTGCCCTCTTTCCTTTTCCATTCTTTCTCCTTCTCAGTCTCCTCAGATCAGATTGAGCAGCTTCAGCGGAGGTTCAAGCAGCTGAGTGGAGACCAGCCCACCATTCGGTAAGGCATACCTCGCCAGGTGGGGTGGGCACCCTGCGGCTCCTGGGGCGATCCTCCCTCTGTTTATGTCTTCCAGTGGGCCCCTGTGGCTCTGGGATAGCTCTAAGGAGTTTTCCAATTTCTGAAGCAAACCAGTTGTTTGAATTCTTCTGGGCCCTTTTAAGACAAGGTAGGGAAGGAGGGAAGGGTCTGTCTAGGTCCTCGGGGACCAAAAACTCATACCTGCAGTGGAGGCCAGGGGAGGGGAAGGAGGAGAAGCCACCCAGCCACCCAGGCCTCCTCAATTTCCTCAAGTGGCCTGTGCTCCTGGGCTTTCCCTCAAGTCCCATGCACACATTAAGCACCTTCTGGATTCAGGATCCTGTCCAGTGCAGGGTGCTGGGGTCCCATCATGGCCTTGCCTCTCTAGACTACTTTGAGTCATTCTGGCCTCGGTGGCTAATTGTTTATTTATTTATCTTGCAGCACTGGGGACGAGCCTGGGCCTTGAGCAGGCTCGGCGGCCACTTTCCCCTGAGCCCCAGTCCCAACCCTCTTTTGGCTTTTCGTTTTTCTTTTTGTTGTGCCTCGCCACTTGCCCAGGCTGGTCTTGAACTCACTCTGTAGCCTAGGTGGTCCTGAGCTTGTCATACTCTGGCCTCAGCCCCCTGGACAGCTGGCATCACAGGTAGGCTCCAGCAGGACCTGCAAACTGAAGAGGTTTCTGTCACAATCCTTCTGACACATAATCGTGTCCCATGGTCTTTCAGCATCCCAGGACAACTTCCTCCTTGGTGGATGGACTCTGTCTGCCTCCCTTTGAGGGCAATATGTGCATCTGTTCATTTTTTCTCCTGCTACACAAAGGCCTGCTCTTAACCTTGCCTGGGAGGTTTAAGAGTTCAAGTTCCCTGGATTTCCCGGTTCTGAGGCTTGAAGAGTTCAAGTTCCCTGGATTTCCCGGTTCTGAGGCCTCTCCTAGCTGGTTAATTTATTCTACACCTTATCGAAGTTCATCAAGCCTCCGAGTTCCCAGCAGCCTGTCCCACCCTCCAGGCCCAGGAACAGCCTGAGTCCCCTCCAAGTTACTTAGCTCCTCAGTGATTTTCATGGGGTCATGTTCCTGCGTCTGAGCCACTCTCCATGGCCAGGGCCTGGGAAGGCAAGATGTTTTCCTCTCCAGGCATTTGAGGGGGTGGGCTCTGGGTTGGATCTGGATGTGGCTGCTGAGCGGCTTTGGGTTCAGATTCCACCTACTTTAATTCTTCAGGCTGGAAGTGCAGGGGTGAACCCTCAGACCCGGGAGGACAACCTTGGTGTGAAATTTCAGCCCCTGGCTGTGTGTCTCTGAGCCAGCTGCCCTGTCTCTCTGAGCCTGTCTTCTCCTGAGCGCAGAGCAGGGCTGGTGCAGCTTGGAGGGAACAGGAGTCCTGGGTGCTGTGGAGAGGGGATCCTCAGCCATCCCTTCCACACTCGGGAGCTGGAGTCTGCACTGCCCAGACCCCAGGAGCCCTGGGGAGATAACCTGAACTGCCATGAGCCAGGCCCGTCAGTCAGTTCTGGCTGGAGTACGTGCTAACCTCCTAGGAATCTTGTTTGTGTTTTTGTTTGAGACAGGGTCTCACTATACAGCCCTGGCTGGCCTGGAACTCTCTATATAGACCAGGCTAACCTTGAACTCTGGCTGCCACACCTGGCCTCCCAGGATCTTGCTCCAGTGTAGGTTTGGGGTCTGGAACTGCCTTTCTTTTTTTTTTTTTTAATTTTTATTTATTTCTGTATGTGTATGAATGTAGTGTCTGCATGCAGGTCTGTGCACCCGTGTCGTGCAATGCCGCGGAGGTCAGAAGAGGGTTTCAGATTCCCCTGGAATTGGAGTTCTCCTGGAATTGGAGTTTCAGACAGTTCTTGGCCGCCATGTGGGTGCTGGGGATCGAACCCGGGTCCTCTGTAAGAGCGGTCGGCACTCTTAACCACTAGGCCATCTCTCCAGCCCCTGGAACTGCCTTTCTAATAGATGTGGGTCACACACAGTAGGTGTTCTGGGATTGGATAGCTGGGCCTCCTCTGTTGCAGGCAGTGAGCATGCAAAACCGTGTGCTAGGCCCCAGGCTCCCTCCTCCTGTCTTGTTACCTGCAGACCAGAGTGCCAGGTAAGAGCCAGTGATTCTGCCCCGGCCACCAGGCCCCATCTATCTGTTTCCTGCACACCCAGCCCCCAGAGCTCCATGACCCTTGACAAGCTGTGTGTCTGCCTCGTAGGTTAACAGGCCCTGTGAGCTGTGAGCAGTCCCAGCCACAGAACCCCTCAGTGGTTCCCTAGCACCCAAGGTCACCTTCATACCCTTTAGTTGATACCCCCAAACCTGACATCTGGAGTGGCTCACAGTCTGAGACTCGTGCCAGTGTGAATTGTCCCTTTCAGAGGGATTCTGTATTGGGTCACACAGGCCACCGGGTTGTAAACCTTTATCACTTGGCTTTGTGTGACCTGCTGTGTGGTAGGGATTCATTCCTTAGCCCTACAAAGTCCAGAGGGAGCACTGGACAGCTGGAGAAGGAAGCCTCAGAAAGGCCGTGTGGGACTCGGAAGTGCAGGTGCTGGGATTCAAACTCAATTCTGAGATCAGATATTTGGAAGCGCTGAGTCTTGCCTTGACCTTTGGTGCCCTCTAGTACCCCATCTCCCTGTGTGCCAATGGGCGGATGGGGGTGTGTTTATGAAGCCCATTACTCCAGCCCATGGTCCCAGAGCCTCAGGGTATGCTGTGAAGTTTGAGATGGCTGCACACAGCCCCAGCCCAGCCCCAGCCTGGGGAAGGGGGTCACTCAAGTGCCACCCTGTTCAAACAGGTCTTCAGGGGGCCCTCCTCCCAGCCTCCGTGAACCACTGTGCTAAATCCTCACCCACTCCCGGGGGCCTAGAAAAGGCCACCAGAGAGCTGGGGGGCCCCGAGATCGCTCTATCTTCTGCTCTTTCTCACAGCTCCGTCTGGGATCTGGGCATGCTCAGTCCACCATGAGTTGTCTGAGTGGCCCCAGGCAGGACCTGCAACTCTATCCCTGGTGCATCTGAGCTGTTCAGGAGCCCAGGGCTGTGCAGAGCCACCTGACAAGCAAAGGTTCCTTTCTTGAGGGGTTAGAGGCCTCAGCATGAAATCCAGCCAGGGTGTGGGGACAGTCCACCTCAAGAGGAAGTGTAGGTGGGGGTTCTTTGACAGAGGCCCCAGCACCCCAGTCTAGCTGTGATGCGTCGGGGTGCAGCTCCCCTGGCTGCCTCCCTCTCTGAAGATATCATAGGACACTTTGAATAATTTGGGTGCAAAGAACCACTTAAAGGTGTCCCTGGAGTCTGCATATCAAGAACCTGTCTCTACAGTGAAGAGGCCAGCAGGTCCCTAGCAGGTTTGCTGAACAGCAGCCACATGGCTGGCTTTCTGTGTCCCATGAAACTTTCCTGTCAGAATCTGCAGGCGAGGCTGTTAGAAGGTAGCATTTTAGGTAGGGACAGAAACGCAGTCGTGGCTTCTGGATCTGTGCCTCAAGCTGGGCACCGGGGCAGGCTCAGGACTCCTGGAAATGGACACTCTTAAATCCTTCAAACTTTGAAAAAGGCCCCCACAGTGGAGCAGATAGAGCCACACCACAGAGAGCGATTTTTAGATCTGTCAGGCCTTCCAGTGTGGAGTGGTCCCGTGATAAGGGCCACCCCAGGCAGACACGGGGAAGGCACGGGACTGTCCTCAGTTGAATGCCACGCAAGTGCGTGGCTACATTCCCTCAGACAGGGTCCCACCAAGGTCCCTTAACCATAAGCAGCCATTATCTTTGTACTCTGAGGACTTAGAGTAGGGTGTGCACATAGATGGGAGCCCCAGATTGGGGACAGAGGGCCTGGGGCCAGGGTTTGGGGTTGCCCGGGAGGTTTCAGGTCTTCAGAAGCCAGAGGTCCTTGGTACCCACCCTCAGCAGCACTGCACAGAGGAAATGGAGGCGGAGGGTGTGAGCACACAGCTGGGCTGGGGAGTTGAGGCCTGTGGTACCTGCAGGCCCATCGCTCTGCCTGGAACCCGTCCCACTGTCCTGGTTCTTGATTCTCATAGGGGTATCCAAGCAGGGAGATCCTGGGGTGTCACTGGTGGTATTAATAACCCACGGGAGACCAGGAGTCTCCCTCCTCAAACCCGGCTAGGATATCACACATTTATCTGTAAAGAAAAGCCACGTCCATATATCAGACTACCTAAGAAGGGCAGAAGATGGCTTTCTTATCTTCACAGAGGAGAGTTTGTGCTTGGAGGAAAGGGGACAGCCAAGGACTGAGGTGAGCCAGTGTTGGGGAGTCCCCATGTTACAGGCAGTATCCCAGACTCTTAGCAAAAATAGCTGTGATTAGCTACCCTTACCCACTGTGTCAAGTGTGTCTCTCCCCCGCCCCATGTTGGTGCTCATACACAGCAGGTGTTCAGGGACATCCTAGAATCCATCCTGTATTGTTAGCAGTGTTAACAAGACTCAAGATTCCTTGAGGCTGTCATTGGGAGGGAGGCGAGGAAAGGTGTGGACCAGAGGAAACCATGTTGGGGCCGAGAGAGAAGCTGCCTTGTGATAGGAGGAGGGGAGGGAGAACAGATGCAAAGGCTAGGAACTGGGGCAGACCTGTCTGCTCGGGGGGCATGGAGAGGGGGAGCAGAGGGGAGGGGAGAGCTCTGAGAGGGATGACTTGGCCACAGCCAGCCTCGGCCCTGGCATAGAACATGCTGGTGGCCTGAAACGCCACTCTTCTGCCTCTGACCAGGTCCTTGTCCTGGCCTCTGTCACCCACAGCAACACATCAGCTCCAGGTGCCTGAGGCTCAGCACATGTGATCTGCTCCTGCTGGTGCTTGTTTCTAGTGAATGGGAATGAGCTCCCCCTTCTGCAGCTGTCCCCAAGTATCTGCTCTGGGAGTGTCTGTCTGTCTGTCTGTCTGTCTGTCTGTCGTCTGGTTCATCTGGGCTTTGTCGTCGTCCCCTCCTGTGGCTCTACCCAGCACACTGAGTATCCACGGCATGTCACTTCACACACCCGTGGGCCCTCCTTGGCTCTTTTGCTCTGTGCTGGGCATCGCCTGGGAAGATCCTGCAACATGAGACTAAGGAAATGCCTTGAGTCCATGCCAGGCCTCAGTTTCCCCAGCATGGGAAATGCCCAGCAGCTGGTGTTGGGAGGACTTGAGAGCTGGGCAGGCCAGGTGTGGAAGACGGATGGTGGTCTCCCAGGATGGGGTTGGGAGGCCAGTAGCTGGGGGCAGGGCTGGCTGCAGGCTCTGCTCAAAGCCTGGAGAGCAACCTTGGCGGTTGCGCTGGGCCTCAGAAGCCACCGGAAGCCTAGCGTGCTGGCAGGAGAGGCCGGCCCAGCCCCCATGGTTTGCTTGGTCTTGTGCTTCCTTTGTGGGTCCTCATGGGGCCTCAGGGTGGGAGCTGGGCAGGAGCAGGCACCCGCAAAGGCCTCTCATTCTCTCTAAGATAAGAAAGTACAACCCAGAGGAAGGAAGTGGCCTTAGGGGCGACTGCCGGCCCGCTGTGTGCTCTGTCTTAGTGTCTTGGCCTCTCTGGGCTCCATGTTCTTGACTATGAAAGTGAGTCATCCCTGTCACCACTTGGGGTGTGAGGGTGATCGAACCTCATGATGAGTGGCCAGCAGGAGAAGGGCACTTGGGGACTTGAGAAAGACATTTTAAATCTCAAAGAGCCGTGGAAGGTGGGTGATCATGGCTGAATTCCATTGTCAACTTGACACACCCAGGCAGAGGGAACCCCAGTAGGGGAACTGCTTCTATCTGATTGGCCTGTGGGATTTCCTTGATCATTGAGTGATGCAGAGGGCCCAGCCCACTGTGGGCGGTGCCACCCCTGGGCAGGTGGGCCTGGGTTGTGTGAGAAGGCAGCTGAGCACAACCCAGACGAGCAAGCCAGTCGGCAGTGCTCCTCTGTGGTCTGTGCTTCAGTTCCTGCGCTAGGTTCCTGCCCTGAGCTCCCCTGGCTTCCCTCAATGATGGACTGTCGCTTGTAAGATGTGACAAAACCCCAAACTGGTTTTTCTCATGGTGTTAACACAGCAACCAGAAAAGGTAACTAGAAGAGTGGGTGTACCCTGGAGCCTTCTGGGTTCCCCCTGTTGGTACCCAGGGCAGCTCCCTCCTGAGGGCACTGACCTGCTACCAGCATGGGCCTGGGGTGGGGTGGGGTGGAGCGGAGCCTGATCCCATGGCTGGTCCACTTGGAGCCGAGCCGGTTGGACCAGTCCAGCGAGGACCAGAGTGACTAGCAGTAACCCTTAATAAAGCTTTACTTCACCTGGCCTGGCTCTGGGCTCCAGGCTCGACTTCTCTTTGTCAGCCTGGGGGCCAGCAGTTGTCAGGGGTCCCTGGGCACTGGATGGCAAGACCTACTTCCTGAGAGCAGTGGCTCCTAGACCACAGGCTCCACATTACAGCCCAAGCTGGCCAGTGGCTTGGCAGAAGTGGTCTCCTCTCTGTCCTTTCCCTTCCTCCCTCCCACAGGTGGAACCCAAGGTCTCAGCAGCACTTGGCCACTGAGCTACACCCCAGCCCCCTTTCTCTATTGAGAGAATCTGGCTAAGTCACCCAGGCTGGCTTCTAACTTGCTTTGTAGCCCAGGCTGGCCTCAAACTCCACAATCCTCCTGCCTCAGCCTCCTGAGCCTATGTGCCTGGGCTGACCCCACGTGCTTGAGCTGACATTGTGTAGAAACTGGAGCTCGCCTGGTCCACACAGCACCATGAGCACTTTTCTTCATTGCATCTTCTCATCTACTCCCCGCCCCCGACCCTTGTCTCACAACCCTTGTCTTACAGCTGGGAAATGTGAGGTTTGGGGTGGGGGTGCTCTCACCCCGGCCACTGTGTTATGGAGAGCAGAGCCTGGCTCCGCAGCCACTGCCTCTGCACTCCGCCCTGTCCCACCCATGTGCAGGGAAGGCCCAGCTCACAGATGTGGAAACTGAGTTGCCAGGAAGAAGGTGAGGAGAGGTGGATAGGAGTGTGGGCCTGGCAGCTGCCTGGGAGACAGGCTTCAAGGACATCATCTGCACAGACTTCTGGGAGCCCTGCAGCCGGGACTGGGAACCCCGTGTCCCAAGGGATGTGTCAGGGGTCTGCGTGTTTCCTGTCCCTCCCCTTCTGTCTCCCTCCCACTTCTCTCTCGTCCCCCTCCTTGGTCCTCCCACACTCCTGGCTGAACCTTCAAGACAATGGCTTGGGGGAGGGTTCTGGCTCAGAGCAGCTGTCAGGACACAGAACAGAGCACACAGCCGGCCATCCCAGCCTGCCTCAGGCTCAGTTGATGCACACATTTACTGAGCACCTGTGCGTGCTGGCTGTGCAAGGCACTGGGGACAGGGTCCCCATCCATGTGCACCAAGGACAGGCAGAAAAGGCCCATTGACAAGGTCGACGTTGGCTGCACGCAGCAGTTCCTGGGCCCTCATATAAACCACACGGCACTGCTGAACTTCCGGCTTCCTGAGGAGCAGACTTTGACTCAGAGAGGCAAAGCCACTTGTTAGAGGCAGCACAGGGAGCAGGTCCAGACTCCACAGTGATTCTAGAGCCCTCACCCAGCTGGGAAGTGGGGTGACCCACTGGAATGCGTGCAGAGCAAAGCCGCACTCAGCCCCCACCACTGCCCTGCCTGCTGCTCCTTGCGTGAACACTAGTTGCCTCCCAAAGTCCGGGTCCCTGACAGACACAAGGACCATATGATCTGGAGGGAATAAAGGTGACAACCAGACACTGCCTGCAGCTAGTTGGCACCTGGGAGGCACATGACCCCTGAGGCCTCTCCACATTTGCTAGTCGGGGTCTTATTTGCAGCTGACCTTCCACAGCCTCCGTCTCTTAGCTTCAAGGTGGGCACAAACCAGTATCTGCTGAGCAGCCAGGGGCAGGTGGCCAGCCATCTCTGTGCCACCCCTGTTCTGTCAGGAATCCTGGGTGCTGTCATCAGATGTTTCCCAGGTAAAACACACAGTGTAGGGACACCCTCACAGGACAACTGTGACCGAGCTGCTTACTGTCGTCTGACCACAGTTTCACAGACTCTGATAGTCAGACTGTCTCCTCTGGTAACCTTGACTCTTTGCATCCACATCTCTGGTTTCTTTCCTTCCTCCTGTGGTTGCCTGCGGCTAGCTAGGGGAGGGAGGACCGCCCTGTCCCGGCACAGAGAGATCCGATTGAGCTCAGATGTCAGAGACAACTGTAATAGACAGGACCCTTGTGTGCCCGAGCCCGGAAGATCCCTGTGTCCCCTCCTGATTGTCATCGCAAGGGTGATTAGCCATTATCCTGACTCCAGCGGCAGGGACACCATGGAAACCAAGTCACTAGTGCCCTGGTTCCTTTTATCTTGTTTTAAAGAATTTAGGGGGAAAGTTTGAATAGCCGCAAGGAGATCTAGTTCATGTATCCATCCGGCCATTCAAAGTGTTCCATCATGGTTGGCACCCTAGAAAGAAGCCCTGTCCCTGTCACCACGGAAACCAGGACTCCTGTGTCTCTGATCACCCAGAACTTGTCTCTGGCTTCCATCCTCCCTGTGATGATTTTGAGGGTCACAGGGCAGCCTGTGGGCTCACCTCAGTACTCTGGTTGGTTTAGTTTTCTTCACAGTCTGTGTGGCTTAGACCTTGGAGCTGTGATCTTCCTGCCTCAGCTGGCCCGGGCCAGGATTCCAGCATGAGCTACTGTGCTGCTGTGCTGACTTTGAGACGGGGTCTTGCTGCGTTTCCCAGGCTGGCCCGGATATCCTCGGCTCGGGTGCTCAGGCCTCAGCTCCCCCATAGCTGGGACTGCAGGTACGCCTCATGGCACCTACTTTTTCATTTCTTAAAATAATCCCAGCACTCGGGAGGCAGAGGCAGGAGGATTTCTTTGAGTTCAAGGCCAGCCTGGTCACATAGTGAGCTGCAGGCCAGCTGGGACTAAAGGGAGACCCTGTCTCAAAAAAAAGACCAAAAAAAATTGTTATTGGTTTGGAGAGATGGCTCAGTGGTTAAGAGTACTGGCTGTTCTGGTAGACCTGGGTTCGAATCTCAGCACATGACAGTTAACAACTGTCTATAACTCCAGTTCCAGGGGGATCTGAGACCCTCCTTTGACCTCTGTTGGCACTGCATGACAGGGTGCACTTACATACATGCAGGCAGCACACTCATACACATAAAATAAAAATAAATAAAAATTTAAAAATTGTTATTGTGTGTTTGAGAGCACAGGTAGGGGTCAGAGGATGACTTTGTGGAGTTAGTCCTGTCCTCCCCCTTCACGAGGACGACTTTGTGGAGTTGATCCTCTCCAGGCTGGCATGCTGCAAGTGCTTTTACCCACTCAGCCATCTGTTGCACCCCCATCCATTATCTTTTTTGTCATAGAATGTCACCCATCACCTTGGGACAACTGTCCCAAGTGTGTGTCCTTCCTCCAAATTGAGCTCTGGCGAATGTAAAATGCGGCCTCGCGCTGTCATTGGCTCCTGCTTGGCCAGCTGCCACCAGCCGAGCCAGGACGGAGGTCAGGAAGCTGCCCAGGAGAGAACAGGAGAGATCCGGTCACCTGGCCCTGCTGACAGCTCAGCCCGAGGCCCCTCTCCTGTAAGGTAAAGCCAGGACAGGACAAGGGACTGTTTGTGGAACCTCCCACGTCCAACAGCCTCAGCCTCCAGCACCGCTTTCTTCTGGTCACAGCTACTTCTGTTCCCTGATGTCCTCATTTTAATGCCCCCCTCCCCCCCAGCATGCTCCCAGGTCCCCTGGGTTCCTGGGTCATACTCTGGCTCCCTCCCAAGGTCACAGCTTTGCAACAGGCTGTGTTACCCACCTGCAGGGGGGCAGGTGGCTGAGATGTGGCCTGTGTTTGTGCCCAAGCCTATAGCTGGTGATGGATTTAATATCTTTGCTGAAATAAAACACACACACCCCACAGTTCACTCCTTAAAAGGCACAAGTGTGACTTAGCATCCTACAGAGTTAGGCATCCAGAAGATTTGTCACCCAAGAGAAGTCCAGCCTCTCAGCTGCCATTTCCCATCAGCCTCGCCCCCCCCCGACCTCCCACCTCCCCCACCTCTCCCCCACTTCCTCCCCCCCCACCTCCTCCTTGGTGCTTGGCTTGCTCTGGATGTGTTATTTAAATGGAGTTGTGATGTGACCTCTTGGCTGGTGACTTTTCATTGGAGTCACATCATCAGGGTTTGTTGTGCTGGCTCACGCCAGTGCTCTGGTCCTCTTCCTGGCTGTATTATATTCCACTGTATGGTAGCAAGCATTTGGCTGGTGATTGTGTGGTTATGACCCTCTGCCTGTGGGTTCTTGCTTCTGTGGGGCATGTGTTGAGAGCCATGTCAGGTCATGAGATACTCACATCCTGAGGTTTTTTTTTTTTTTTTTTTGAGGCCCTTCAGGTAAGTATCCTATTGATTGCTGGGACCCCAGAGCAGCTTCCCACAGGCTCTGCAGATCCTGTCTCTATAGCTTGCACAGCATGAGCATCCAGGTTATTCCCAGGACTCTCAAAGTATCATGGGAGTCCCCCAGTCCTCCTAGCCTCATCTCAGGCAGAAGGAGGGGACACATGGGTGCATGTTAGAACTCTCTTGGTTCTGCACTGTTTCCCAAGAGGTGGGGGCTGTCAGGGATGAAGTGACGCCACGTGGTGTGTGCGGTGGGAACCACTGATGCCTGTTCTCTCCTATATCCCTGTCCTGGTCCACATGGAATACAGCAAGGAGAACTTCAACAATGTTCCTGACCTGGAGCTCAACCCAATCCGATCCAAGATCGTCCGTGCCTTCTTTGACAACAGGTGCACTCCTTCCCCTGGGCAGCCTTGGGGTGGGCCACCTCCGCCTGTGCTTGGGGTGGGCTGGGTTGGGTTTGGGGCCAGACAGCCCTGGATGGCTTCGGAAGGCTTCCCTGGGCAATCTCCATTCCTATGTGAGTTATTGCTGGCTGTGTAACAAATGACCCCAGACTTGGCAGGTATTGTTTTAACGTGTGTGTGTGTGTGTGTGTGAGCGAGAGAGAGAGAGAGAAGAAGGAGGAGGAGGAGGAGGAGGAGGAGGAGGAGGAGGAGCCCTGCTTGCCATTCCTTGGGTACTGTTCATCTTGTTTGTTGAGACAAGGCCTCCCACTGGCCTGGAGCTTGTTGCTTTGGCTGGCTGACCAGCGAGCCCCAGGGATGCTCCAGCCTCTGCCTCCCCAGGGCTGGGAGTACAAGCACACAGCACCACAGGCAGCTTTTACTTCTTGAAAAATATTTGTTGGGGCTGGAGAGATGGCCCAGTGGTTAAGAGCACCGACTACTCTTGCAGAGGACCCAGGTTCAATTCCCAGCACCCACATGGCAGCTAAAAACCATCTTTAAGCTGGGCATGGTGGCACATGCCTTTAATCCCAGCACTTGGGAGGCAGAGGCAGAGGCAGGCAGATCTCTGTGAGTTCAAGGCCAGCCTCGTCTACATAGCGAGCTCCAGGCCAGCTGGGACTTAAGAGAGACCCTGTCTCAAAAATACAAAAAAAATTGTTAAAAAATTTTAAATATTTGACTTATTTGTATTGTATGTATCCGAGGACTTTGCCTGCATGTGTATAGGTGCACCGTGTGCATGAAATGCCTGCAGAGGCCAGAAGAGGACATCAGATCCCCTGGACCTGGAGTTAATAGCCATCATGTGGATGCTGGGAACTGAACCTGGGTTCTTTGGAAGAGCAGCCAGTGCGCTTAGCACCAAACCGTCTCTCCAGCTACACACGCAGCCTTTTTACGTGGGTCTGGGGAGACTTCAGTTCTCGTGACTGCGTAGCTAGCACTTCACCCTCTGAACTTTGTCTCCCGCGTTTTCTCTGTGCTCCCTTCCCTCTGGGCTTTGCTCCAGCCCCAAGCCCAGCATTCACCCACTCGTGGCCATGTGGGTTGAGGGTCCAGGCACAGATGCACTGGGACTTTTGGCTCAGCTTCTCTTCTCGGCTGGGGAGGGGGGGGTCTCGTGTTCAGCTCGACTGGTAAGGCTCTGCCATTGCTTAGATCTTGGTAGGACGCATCCCTGGCTGTGCTGAAGGCATGGTCCCCGGCTAGTGGGGCTCTTGAGAGCTAACTGGATGGCGAGGGCTCTGACCCAAACAGCCAATGAATCCACTGACAGTTCGTCATTTGGTGGCTTTATTTATTGGGAGGGTTAAGCCAGGCTGGGGCTGAGTTGAGGAAGCCAGGTCCCTGGGTATGTCCCTGTCCCTGAGGACTGTACTTTCTCCTTAGCTCCTTCTGCTCTCTGCTTCCTGGCCTCTATGAGGGGAGCAGCTTTCCTCTGCCATGCCATGATGGGCTGCTCTGTCTAGGCCTGAAGCCATGGACAATGGGCTGAGGCCTCTGAGGTCAAAATAACCCTTTCTTCCCTTTGTTTATGTCAGGTTCCAGGGGTGCAAAGTGACTAACACAGTCCCCAGGCTTGCTGTCCTTGCTCACGGGAGGCATTCCGCTGCCCCCTGCACAGGGCTATTCCCAGCATGGCGACAGCTTCCTCAGAGTGAGCTGTCTAAGGGAGAGGGAGAAGGTGGGGGTGCACCAGATGGAAGCCGAAGTGTTGGCTGTAATATCAGAAGAGACGTCCCATAGTTGGCTGATTCTCAGCCCCATGCTTGAGAAGGGATGGATGGCTTAGGTACGCGGAGACAGGACGGTCTCTGGGGCCGCCGCCGTCTTGGCAGCCACCTGTTTCCTCATGTTGGTTCAGGTGGCAGTCACACTGCCTTCAGGCTTGTCCAAAGGGGTGAGAGTTCATGGTCCCATGATGAGCGGAAACAGTCTGGGGACCAGGGCAGGGCTCACTGTGCCTGAAGCTGTGTGTTAAGGGTGGGTGTGCCTGCCCCAGGCTACCAGGGAATGCGACAAGCATGCAAGGCTAGTCAGCATTGGCTCCCAATACCCACAGAAGCAGGAAGTGCGCAGACAGGGCAGGAAGGGGGCAGCGTGTAAAGCCGCTGCGGCTTTTCTGCTTGGTTTGAGTTGAGGAAGTTCATTCTCCCCAGCTCTGTTCTTCTAGGGCTGTGGGACCTGAGGGAGTTGTGCCGCTTCCCTGACCCTCACCAGGATCTATGACTGTTCCTCATAGTGGGCAGAATCCTTGGGCTTCCCAGAATATGCAGAGGCTTTTCAGGGCCTGAGGAGAATGACCAAGAGCCAAATGGGCAAAGTAGGGTAGAAGGTGCTCCAAGTAAATGGAGCTGCATGTGCAAAGGCCCTGTGGTGCCCTGGAAACAAGGGTGGCAGATAATAAGTCTGGTTGGTAGTTCATTGGAGCACAGACAGACTGGGAACACTGAGGCGTGAGAGGCAGAGTCTGTGGACTAACACGATCTCATGTCAACCTCAGAGCAGATGGGTGTTGGTGGATTTTTGAGGTGAGGGGTCAGGTGAACCAGGCCTGCACTTGGCATGGGTCACTCTGGCTACTTGTGGGTTATGGTCATTTTCTGGCCCCCACAACGAAGGCAAGTGTCAGGAACAGATCCTGGGTGAGTTATTGGAATTCTTGGTGCCTCAGTTTCCCCAAATATGAGTGCACCATAACACAGCCATGTGTCCCTCTCCCAGTTGTTTGATTGTTTCTTCCCATTGCCCCATGAGAAGCTCTATGAGGGCTGGGATTTCCACTTCAGGCCCAGCATAGAGCAGGATCTTCGGGTAGAGAGACCAAGGCTGAGTGTGTACCCAGAAGGCCGCAGTGTCTATCAGCTGTTGGTAGTGGGAGGACAATACAATGCCTTTTAAATTGCATTTCCTAATTTTGAGCATGTGCACATGTGCACACACAAGCCACAGCACAGCTGTGCAGGTCAGAGGACCACTGGTGGGAGCTGGTTCTCTTCCAAGGGTTGAGCTCAGGTTGCCAAGATTGGAGGTAAGTGCCTTTGCCCACTGAGCCATCTTGCAGGGCCACGAGACACTGTTCAGCTGATTGACAGCCCCCTCCTTGCTGCCCCTTAGGAACCTGCGCAAGGGGCCCAGTGGCCTGGCCGACGAGATCAACTTTGAGGACTTCCTGACCATCATGTCCTACTTCCGGCCCATTGACACCACCCTGGGCGAGGAGCAGGTGGAACTGTCCCGAAAGGAGAAGCTGAGATGTGCGTGCTGAATCCCCTGGCCCAGGCTGGGGATCCCCAGGTCCTCAGGATCTGGGGGTCCCATGCAGCAGGAGTCTGGGTCACATAGGAAGGGAAAGGGCAGAGGCAAGCTGTGTCCTTGTAGCCCTGTCACCATGGTGACAGTGTTGCTGAAGCGTAGCCACCCCTCAGCTGCACCTTTGTGGCAGCTTCTTCACAGTCAGCAGTTTCTGGCTTTCAGAGACAGGATGGAGTCTCTCTGCTCAGTGCTATGTGACCCCAGGTCCTGGCGTGCTGATGGTGAACATGGGTGGCTGTGGCTGAGGACCCTCAGACAGAACCTCTGCCAGGCCTGGTGACCGGGAGTCTATGTCCACACCTGCTCCCCAGTTGCATGCCTTGAGCACAGTCCATAACTAGCCATCTCTGAGGCCCTCTACTGGTCACAAGCTCTGGAGCACAGGCCTGGCTGGACAGCAGCACCAGTGGTCCAAGTCACGTCTCCTTTTCCCCTGTGGGCTTTCCCACGACTCCCGACATCCCTCCTACCTCCCTGGGCTCAGTCCACTCCACTATGTTTAGCTCTTGAGCATGGATGAGGGGTTGGTGGGAACAGCCACGCTGGGTGTCCCCTGGGCCTCCTCTGTCACTCTGATCAGGGGACATCCACCGTGCAGCCAGTGTTCTGTTTGCTCTGGGATGGGGTCCTGGACTCAGAAAGACACAGGCCTAAGTGTGTTTTGTGGACCTCACACTCCATCCCTGGCCTGGCCTAATGGGGGAGCAGGGGCCCCACACTCCATTCCTGGCCTAATGGGGGAGCAGGGGCCCCGCACTCCATCCCTGGCCTAATGGGGGAGCAGGGGCCCCGCACTCCATCCCTGGCCTAATGGGGGAGCAGGGGCCTCGCACTCCATCCCTGGCCTAATGGGGGAGCAGGGGCCCCGCACTCCATCCCTGGCCTAATGGGGGAGCAGGGGCCCCGCACTCCATCCCTGGCCTAATGGGGCTGTTGCCTCCTGTTCTGTCTGCAGTTCTGTTCCACATGTATGACTCGGACAGCGATGGGCGCATCACTCTGGAAGAATATCGAAATGTAAAGTATGCTCCTTTGGCCCTGCTCCAGGCTCCTGGTGCCCTTTCTTGGACCGTGATGGAGGCCCAAGGTCACCAAGTCCCTCTGCCCCTTCCCACAGGTGGTAGAGGAGCTGCTTTCTGGAAACCCTCACATTGAGAAGGAGTCAGCTCGATCCATTGCAGACGGAGCCATGATGGAGGCAGCCAGCGTGTGCGTGGGGCAGATGGTGAGTTGCCCTTGGGGTGGAGGGAGGCAGAGTCAGGGAGGCGAGAGCTCACCAGCTGACCGTGCCTGGGGCCCCGTGCCTGGGGCTTTCCGGATAGTCCACTATGTCTCTCCCCTGGTTGTAGTCTGCTTCTAGAAGGTCCCTGGGGAGAGACTCTGCATGCCCAGCTCTCTGCTGTAACCAGGGCTGGGTATGAATCAAAGCACAGAACCTCTCCAGGCTCTTCCTGTCCCTGGGAGACTGTGTGTCTGGAAGGTCCTGGAGAGCCATGTGATGCAGAGAGGCAGAGCTCAAGGCCCAGGACTTGGGGGAGGGGGTGATCCCACAGTGATCTCCAGCCTCTCAGGCTCTGACGGACAGCACTGGGCAGTACTGGGCTTGGCCAGCAAAGGCATGGGCACTCCAGGTGCATCGCTTTTTCATGAGCAATTCAGTGGTGGCCTCTGGCCTTGAGAGCACTGCGGTGGGCTGGGAACTTTGGGCTGTGGTGACCATTTGGGTTGGGGTCAGCTGAGGAGCCGAGGTGGGGCCCATGAGGGAATGAGAGGGCCTTGGTGTCCAGCGCACACCATTCCATCAAACTGTTGCCTCACCATCTTGCTGGGCAAACAGACTCAGGGAGCACGAGGAACTCTGTGAGGCTGGTGGTCTTTCCTGTGCTGGGCACCCTCTTACAGGGCCATGGGTTGGGAGGGTGGCCAGCTCTATGGGTGGTCCCTTAGAACTTCTGGCCTCTTTGCACCCGTGTGGAGAGTGGCAGACACACACCGCCCCAGGTGGAGGCGGCTCCATGCTGATTCCAGCCTCTGCACTCTGGGGCTGTCGTTGAGGGACGGAGCCCCCCTCCCTGGGGCCTGGCTGCCCTCCTCCTGGTTTGTATTTATCTGTCTGCTTCTCTCCCAGAGGGAGGCAGCTGACTCTGGGGAAATGGCCACACTCAGCGTGTGAACCCCCTCCGGGAAGGGTTGTGGCCTGGTGGAGAGCTGGGATTCCCCTCCTCCCGGGTTAGGAAGCCAAACACCCATTTTGTTAATTACATTCTTCTCCAAATTGCTCCCCTTCCCACTCCACTTTCAATTGGCGAGTTTTCTTAATTGGGTGTAGTAAAATTGTTGGCAGCTGGCTTCTGCTGATCTACATAGAACCCACTCAGCCTCAGAAGCTGAGTCCTCCCCTCCCGGAGGCCTGGCTTCCCCAGTGTGCTCCCTTGTTGGGTGGAGACAGAGCCTCCGCCCTGGCATGTATGTGTACCTATGGGCCATCTGTGTGAGGAGCACAGTATGTGGGTCAGATCAACACAGACCCAGCTTTGAAGCCGAGCTGAGGGTCAGAGCAGCTACTGCTGCTTAATGCCAACAGCCTCTAAGGATGCTTAACATTTCTGACCATGCCATCCACTGAAGACCAGCAAGCCACCATCCTCACTTTGATGAACGTCCGAAGCCACTTACTGACTGGGACAGTGACTTCTTTCCCAAGTACATGTCCTAAGACATGTAGGCCATGTCTGTGCAGGGATCTGGTGGCTGGAAGGAGGGCTGCAGTGCTGGGCTGCATCCTGGGGGCCCCCACCCCTGGCCCTTTGTCCTTGCTGGCAGCCCCCTCCTGCCTATTCCCAGGAAGTCTATAATTAGGTCCCCTTAGGTGGCCTGGGAGCTGAGGTGCCTCGGGGAGAGGGTGGCTGCTTCTCTCTGCCTTGAGAGGGAAGAACAGGGAGGAACTCCTGGGGACAGGGCTGGCCCAGGCCAGGAGAACTGGAGGCTTTTATTAAATGTTTTAAGATATGAAGAAACCCCAAAGGGCAGAGCCCCGAAGCAGCTCTCAGACAAAGTGGACTGGCCTGTGTCCTGCAGCCTCCTCTGTAAGGTGGGAGCGAAGACAGAGGCCCCTTGGGTGACATCATAAGTGGCCAATGTCTGTCAATTCTCCAGGAAGGGACCTGGGACACTTGTTTGTAGATTCTGAGCTACAGGCTTTCAGAGAGGCTGAAAGGCCCCATCCTTTCCACACCCTTGGTGGCCACTCCAAGTCCTATCCTGCAGGAAGTCACTCTGGGGGACTCCCCTACACATGCTGACAGACATGCTACTTATGTGTCTTGAGGGTTTTCTGTCGTTTTCACTTTCAGTTTTGGTGTGGGGGGGTTGGGAGGGCTGTGAATGGCTAAGCACATGCTGTTCCACTGAGCCCCTGCCTAGTCTTCCAATCACTGAGTTACACAAGATGGCCTCGATGGGCTGTGGCCTCCTGTCCTCGGTGGTGACCCCTGTCTGAAGGGCCGCATGCCTGCTCTGATGTGCAGCAACTTCTGCTTTTTGGAAGTTTCCTGTTTCTTTCTCAGCTGCCTATGTATTTCAGACCCTTTCCCACACTGAGACGAGTAGGCCGGCCCCTATGTGGCCATGTGAAGGCTAGTTTTGTGAGGACTCTGGGCAGCACAGTGGTCCCCAAATACCCATCAGGCACCTCTCCCTGGCCTCCTGCTGGTGTGGAAGGCTTTTGGAGACTGACCAGTAGGCAAACTGTCAGGAGCCCTGTGCGGCCCCTACAGCAGGAAGGACACAGATGGAGACTTGCTTCATCAGACGTGCTCCAAGGTGGGAGGCTGCTGACTGAAGTCTGGCTGTCCCTCCTCTCTGGTGGCCAGCCATTATCATGGTGACTCATGACACAGGAGTGGGCCTGAAGGCCCTTCATCCCCTCCCATTGCCCAGTGGGCTGTGAGCATAGATTAGCCTGGAATAGCTCTCTTATCAGTGCAGGAGCTGAGGAGGGACACAGGGTGACAGGAGGTGTCTTGGTGGCTGGCCTTCTGGGGACAGGGGAGGTGGGCTGTGTTGGGAAGAGCCCACCCTTTCTCTCGAGCCTCCTGAGGGAGCTTGGGGGGCATCTGTTCAGGTTCACAATGGCTGGCCTTGGCTGGAGGCAAATGATCCGTTCCGACTGTTCCTCCATAACTGCCTCCGAGCTCTGGGTATGGAGAGGCGAGTCCCCAGCCACTCACTGTCTATACTCTGTCCCCAGGAGCCGGATCAGGTGTACGAGGGGATCACCTTTGAGGACTTCCTGAAGGTGGGTGCCAGGGAAAAGACAGAAGGGTCTGGGCACAGGGGCTCCAGGGCACCAAGAGCCTTGGGGAACACTGGTTGTTACCCACAGTAGCCCTTGTGTGCACACCAAGGCCCTTCCTAAGGGCTCGTCATTTTGCTGGTTCACTGGGTTTATGTTGGCCAGCTACTTAAGTAGCGCAAAGGTAGATGAAAGCCAGTTTCTCTCCCTCCTGAGACCCCAGCATCCCTACCCAGGAGCAGTCCCTGTTCACAGTGGAACAGAGATTTTGGAAGATTCTAGACAGTTCCTGCACCTGGACAAACACCAGCACTCTGCCAGGCCGACTGGAGCAGAGCACATGGTTCTGTCCTGTCTCCCTAGAGTGCTGATGGCATTTTTTTTAATGGTTACCCACCGGCCCATCCTTTCTCCTGTGATAGATTCTGCAGTTCATCTGGTAGACACTTGGCCTTTGCCACTGTAGACACGCTCTGGGGTTTGGGTGTTAAGATGAGCTCCTGGGGGCTGTGATGAGCAAGCCATCCAGAAGACCAGTCAAGAGACAGCCCAGAAAGCATCTCCAAGGCTGTTCAACAGATGGAGTGGAGGTGAACGAAGAGGTCAGGGCAAGAGGACCTTAGATGAGCTACGGATGCAGCCATGCAGCCATGTGGGCTCTGCTGGGTCTATGCGTGGAGTGGGGCTTGGGCCTCTAGAGTCTGGCTCATGGAGCCAGGGCAGGGAGTTCTTCCCTAAACCTGCATCTCTGCCAACCCGGGGGGCGGGGGGTGGGGGGTGGTGGACTGCAGGTAGGCAGCACAGCCTCACCTGAGAGGAGACGGGGACAGAGGCCAACAGGTCCCTTTGTCCCAGGGTGGTCTCCCCTGGTTGGGGAAGATATCCCACAGTAGTGCCAAGCATGTGGCCCCAGACAGAACCACTGGGTATAAACTACTTTTTCTGAACATGAGTTTGGAGCACAGGTGACCTTTATCCCAGGGAGGTGAAGGTGACTAGACTGTTGGGTTATTAATGCCAACTGCCTAATGAAACCTTCCATGCTCACAGCTCCTAACAGTTCACACACAATGCTCTGTGGTCTAGGCTGAGCCCATCACCCTGCCTTCTGTCCTGTGGGCAGCATGGTGGGCAGAGCCGGTGGTGGTGGTAGGGGTGATAGATATTACAGTGACTCCAAGGGATGCCATCCTAACTTGCTGTGACAATCTCAGGAAGTTTGAGTATCAGAGTCAGATCAACAAGACAGATAGGAGTGGGTCCTCACAGCTCAGCCGGGAAATAGCCCTGCTGCTTTTCACCTGCCAATAGTGGCTCTGTCGGTGGCAGAGGAGGGTGGGTGAGAAGGCTGAGGACCAGGCTCAGGCATGTGTCAGGCCACGGTGGGGACAGCCCTGACATCACTCCTTCCTTCCAGATCTGGCAGGGGATTGACATAGAGACCAAGATGCACGTCCGCTTCCTTAACATGGAGACCATTGCCCTTTGCCACTGACCCATCACTACACCTCGGAGGAGCACCGTGGGGGGTGGAAGCCTGGTGTGGCCAAGGCCTGGTGGTAGGCCTTTGCTGTGGTCAGTCCTCAGTTGCCAGTCATCAGTGTTCGTCCAGCATCTTGTTTCCCATGGGGCGTGGCATGTGGGATTTTGCTGTTTTTATTTCTAATAATGACAATAAAGGTTTGCTAATGAACCTGGTTTCTGTCTGTCCCTAACATCCATTTGGTGGCACAAGATGAGCAGAGAGTGATTGGCAGGGAGGAAGGATCCATTTCCTGCCAGTGAGCCTTGTGTGGCACCTGCTATATCCATCTGTGGTCTCCACTCAGGTGGTCAGTGAGTCTTTGCTCTGGGCAGGCTTCTACAAGGGCCGAGGGTGGTGGGGCTTCCTTAGCCATCAGGGCTGGCTGGCTACTGATGCCAGCTCCAGAGTGGGGATCTGGCTGCCACTACAGTCCCCAGCACCGGCAGCAGTGGAGACAGAGATGCCTACTGCAGGTGAGCAATTGGACAGCTCTGCCTGCCACCTTGGATTTAAGGATAGCTGGGGACAGGGGCTTGACACTAAGGCCATTCATCCCGGTCAGTGGTGGGTCAGCAGAGGGCCAGCATGTGAGGCCAGAAGAGCTGAAGCTTGGGCAGGTGCAGAGGCCACCTTTGCCCAGGCAGGATCAACCAGTAGCTCCGCATGGCCCTGGACAGAGTCCCCTCACAGCATGTGGCTTGCTGCTGTGTTCTCCAGCCTGTCTCTGGCTTTGCTTATGGAACATGCTATTCTCTCTGTTGACATTCACTGGGAGGTTCCTTTCTAGTCTCCAGAAAGTTCTCTTGGTAACTGGCCATGCTTGGGTTTGTTGGTCAGTTTTAACCCTGTACATGTTATTTCGTTTGTGTGACTCTAGGCCTTGAGGGGTACAAAGGGTAGCTGTGGGGTCATGTCCCCTTCCCAGAGCCATGGAAGACCCCACAGAGGCCCCTTCTCAGTCGTCCTTGCGGATTCTTGTCACACTTACGTAGGTGGATACAGATATATATGCTTTGTTATACATATATGCGTTTTTTTTTTTAATTTCTTATTTCGGTATGTGTATGAATGTACTGTCTGCATGCAGGTGTGTGCACCCGTGTTGTGCAACGCCACGGAGGTCAGAAGAGGGTCTCGGATTCCCCTGGAACTGGAGTTCTCCTGGAACTGGAGTTTCAGACGGTTCTCGGCCACCATGTGGGTGCTGGGGATCGAACCCGGGTCCTCTGTAAGAGCGGTCAGCGCTCTTAACCTCTAGGCCATCTCTCCAGCCCCATATATGCGTTTTAAATTGTGTGTGTGCTTGGGCTGCAGAGATCAGAAGAGGGTATCGGGTTCTTTGGAGCTGGAGTTACAGGTGTTTAGGGGATACCCAGATGCTGAAATGATCCTGACTCTGGTCTTCAGATTGCACAGCAAGTAATCTTAACTCCATCTGAGTATATACGTTAATTAAACAATTTTGTTAGTGTGTATGGTATGTGTGTGTGGGTGTGCATACACCACAGTGCACAACTTCCAACAGTCCATTCTCACCTTCTGCCCTCCTGAGCACAGGTCTCTGTGGCTTCTGCTGTGGCTTCTCCAGGCTAGCTGCTGTGCTGGACAGCTTTAGTGTCAACTTGACACATCTGGTTGAGGGAGCCTCAATTGGGGAATTGCCTCCATTGGGCTGGCCTGTGGCCATATCTGGGGAGCATTTTCTTGATTGTTGAGTGCTGTGGGAGAGTCCAGGTCACTGTGGATGGTGTCATCCCTGAGCAGGTTGTGCTGTGTTGTGTAAGAAAGCAGGCTGGGCATGGGCCAGGGGAGCAAGCCAGTAAGCATCGTTCCTCCAAGGCCTGTGCTCCTGCCTCCAGGTTCCTGCCTTGAGTTCCTACGGTGGGCTCCCTCAGTGATGATGTAAGATGAATAAATCTTCCTCCCCAAGTTGGTATTGGTCAGAGTGTCATGTCATGGCAGTGGAGAAGCAGACTAGAAGACTGGCCTACAAGCTTCTGGGGGATTCTGTGTCTTGCCTCCCACTTCCGTGCAGGAATGCTGGGATTATAGGCACATGTCAGAGCATCCAGCTTTTTTTCTTAACTTTTAAAATGTGGATCCCAGGGATTGAGTTCATTTCCACAGACTTGTAGCAAGCACCTTTGCTGGCTAAGCCATCTCCCTGACCCAATACATACATTTTAGTTCCTTCGGTTTGGTATGGTGAAATGGTGTCTGCTGTTATCAGCTGCTGCCCAGGGGAGTGATTCATGCTGTTCCCAGAATGGGATGAACTGTCCTGGTGTGGTCTCAGGGGAGCCTGGGCAAGACAGCCTCCTGTCTGCCTAAGGGCATGTTCACAGTTGAGTGGAAGCAGGCTGTATTTCCATGGTGAACTGACCTCTTGGGTGGATCCCCTTCATGGTGCTGTCCCCAGGAAAGGTACCTGAGATGGTAGATGAATACTTTCAACAGGTGTTTTCCTACTTAACATGAATGAAGGAAGAGGAGGAAACTTGATATACCAGGGAGACCTGGATTACAGCAGAGGGTGGGCTTCAAATTAGTATTTCAAATTTTAAATGCAAAACAAGCATCCTAGGGCTGTGTAAGGGGCACACTGCGCGTGTGACAGGACTGGTTTGGTTTCTGCATTCTACCCCAGAGGCAGGTAAGAAGCTGGGAGGTCTAAAGGTGTCCTGAGTACTTGGCAGACAAGGCTGGACTGGATGCAGCCTGGTGGCGCTGGACCACAGGGCCACTCATCATGCCTACTCCATCTCAGCACTAGTGAGGACAGCAGTCTGAATGCACTGCCAGGGCCGTGCTTCTGAATGTGTCTGAATTCACCAAAGGTTCTGACAGAAGTAGCAGGCAATGGCAGATGTCGGGGCCCCTGCTTCTCCCCTCAGAGCCTGACGAACACTGCCCGGTTCAGGGAGAGCCCTGACAAAGCTGTCTCCTGCCACTTGCGGGTCCATTGGCTTCCAGGCTGCCAGCTGAAAGGTTCTAGAAAGGCAGCAGAATAGCGTGGGGGCTCACACAGAAGCATCTGGAACCTGGCTTCTTGGCTCTGCTGTGGCGAGTGTGCGGCCTGCGGTCTCAGCGGGAGGCCTGTGCCTTGGCATGCCTGCTGCAGGCCTGCGCTTTCAGAGACTCTCCCAATTTGCTTCAATTTTGTTCTTTTCAACAAAGCAGTTCATGAATGTAAGACGTTTTCATAAATAATGAATCACCTTCCCTCAGCCCCTGAGCCTGAAGATCTAGCTGGGGAGACGTGACCATGATGGGCTCACATCAAACATGCTCAACTGAGTGTCCTGCTGAGGGCCTGCTCATGTCTTTGAAGCTCTGGGCATGGCTTATCCAAACAGCTAATTAAAACGAGATTGACTCACCGGGAGTGCAGTCCTTCAGGCACAGAAGCAAGCTCATTTGTTCACAATCACTAGGACCTGGCTAGGCCTCATGTCCAGGCATGGAACTGCAGAACTCACCTGGAGCCTTCCAGCCCACCTTCTAGCATGCTGTGTGGCAGTCAGGAGAAATCGAGGCTGGCTAGGAGCTGGAATAAACCTGCTCATGAGGAGGATGAGCTAATTCCCTGGCACACTGTGGAGCTGCCGGCCTTTGACCAACAAGGACTGTGGGTCACTGCCCTGGGCACAGGTCTTTTCATCTGGGCAGTGTGGTCCGCATGGCGGGAAGGAACCAGGTGGTTTGGGAATGGCTCCTATAACCTATGGGATTGTCTGGCATGCCCTGGGAGGATTCCTAGCTGCATAAGCCCTACCTTAGTGCAGCGAGGACCGTCTTCCCTGTGTGGGGACACAAGCCAAACAAGGGGCCTTAACTGGCAGCCTGAAGCAGGTGATGGGTTTGCTCTGAAATTTGTTCTGAGCCAGCAGGTGAATGCACAGAATCAAGCAGGCATGCTGGGCAGCAGTCTTCCTTCAGAAACCACATCCAATTAAAGTTGCTGGTGAGTGAGGGCTTTAGGGCTTATGGGGTGGTGGCATGGCGGCAGGGTCTCTAGCCACCAGGTGGAGGTGGAGGGTTCACACTCTGCTCTTCTGCCGCAATCAAACTGATAATTGATCATGTTGCTCTATGACCAAGGGCAAGGATGGCTTTTTTACTTAAGACAAGGCATTGCTGTGTAGCGAGGAATGGCTTCAAATTTATAATTTATAACCCTCCTGCCTCAGTCTCCCAAGTGCTGGAATCACAGGTGGGTGTCACCATGTCCTACTTAAAAGGTTGGCTCTTTTTAGAGTTTGGTGGTTTGAGGCAAACATTAATCCAGTAGGGTCATCAGCGGCTGCATGATGGAAATCTAATAGGAGTGGTTTGGTGGAACCTGCAGGTGCATGACATGAATTATGGATAGGGGCAGAGCCAGACCATAGCAGCCTGCGTTCTGCCCTCTCAGGGAACCAAGCACACTAACAAGGACCTTAGCAAAACCATTCTGCTGTGCTCTGGCCCATAGTCCTGAGTGCTGTGCTAATAGGAGAGGGTCCACCTTTGGGTCTTATCCTTGTCCCCCAAGAAGTTAATCCTGTGTCCCCACCTGCCTGAAAGTTACCTGGCTGAATTCTACTGTGCTGGAAATGGTCCCGTGTGACTCACATAGGTGGACATGCAGGTTGCCTTGGTGAGGGTTTGGCAAACAACTGCTTTGAAGGCTGTCCTTGCATGCTATGACCTTGGGAGAAACCAGGCCTAGAACCACACCACTACCCAGGGCAGCAGGGGACCTTTGTTTCCAGTTCTGCCAGAATTCAGACAAGTGCCCCTAGGCCTTGGTGGTGAATGAACATCGGCTAGGGAGGCTCTCAACCCTGGGAAAGCAGGGTGGTGGCACAGTGACTCTAAGGCAGCAAGGGACAAGACTTGTGTTTTCACACGGGAAGCAGTGGCACTCCGAGGGTCCCTCTGATGGCACCAGTGAGCTGAGGGAGTGTGAACTGTACTGCTGCACCACCTTAGAGAAGGCAGTGGTCCTGGTGAGGGCCAACGGAAGGTCAGTTACCAGAGAAGTTTGGCTGGGGAGAGAGGCAGGGAGCTCGTAGCCTTCCCAGGTTAAGACAGCTTCCCAGAGTAGAGCAGCAGGCATCAGAGGCCGAGCACAGGCTGCTGCCCACGTGGCACCTGCTGGGGCCAGCAACAGGGAATCTGCTGCTGCACTCGCCGGCAGCACGGGCCAAGTCGCCGCAGGCTTGCTGCAGTAGCCAGGTAACCATCTGGCCTGGCTGTGTGGGGATGTGTGGCTCACAGTGCCACTGGCTCATTGCTGCCCCAGCTGCTTCTCCAAGCACCAGCTCACTGGGAAGAAGCAGACCTGTCAGCCCCTGCTGTGGCCGCCCTAAGAGCAGCCACAGTTGTCATCTGAAGGCCACCCTCACAGGGGAAGCTGTTGTCAAGTCAGAGCCATTCTGGCTTCTGGTGGTGCCACTAATACGTGACTGGGATGTGCTCAACCCCCTCTCAGTGGGGCTGAGTTCCTGGGTGGGGACCAAGGCTTTCACCTTGGGCTAGTTGGCTTTCCTTTTCAGAATGAAGCAAAACCCTGCTGCTGGTGAAGGCTAGGCAGAGCCTGGAGCATCTTTAAACGAGAATTTCTGGCTGGGCCTCAGCACAATGAAGGCTGCTGTGGCATAAAAGGACAGAGAGCCTAGCCAGAGAGGAGAGACAGTAGGGTAAAGGCAGTCCTTTGAAACACTTTACCTCCAACCTGCCCTATGCCCATGCCATGTTGGGGGCTCCCTCTGTGGTTGTTCTGAGAAAGACTCCCCAGCTGTGGGCTATGAAAGAGTGCTGGATATGATGGAGGAGAGACGGCAAAAGTGCCAAGCCTTACCACTGTGTGCCTGCTGGAGGAGGAAACTTGAGCCATAAGGAACTCTAAAACCTTTTATATCAATCAGCACAGACCTGGGCGCAAAAGGCAGGAGGAAGCCACATCTGCAGATGATAGTCTGCCTCTGGCTCCCGGGCCATGGCCAAGTGTCTTCTGTCTCTGAGGCAGGCAGCAAAGGAACCAGGCCCAGAGCTGGCAGAGCCCATGAGTCCACCCCACCCTGTGGGCCAGGGGAACAGAGACAAGCCCAGAAGCTGGTGGGGACAGAAGGGCTGTGTAATCTGTGCAGATATGTTGGTCAGTGAAGGGCTGTATCTCCCAGAAGGCTGAGACCACCACCCACATGGCTACGGTATGTGAGCCCTGTGTCCCAAGCTCCCCTTCATGAAGCCCCGGGGCTTTTCCTAAGCGGGGCTCGGAGGTGCCGTGCTTGAACAATCTACGTATACCAACCCCTGGCAGTCCTGGTGCTAACTGAACACTTTCTAATTCTTGCATAGTTCTCTGGGTCTAACTGCTCTTAAAGCTCTTCAACTGCCTTTCATGGCTTCCGAGCTTGGAAAGGGGGCTACCCACAAAATGCACTGCTCTGTCAGAGAAAGGGGTCACTGCTGGTGAACAAAGAAAGTTTCTCCAGTGGTCCAGATGCAGGCTGAGGGGAGCTTGAAAAGACCTAGTGCTGGGCGTGGTGGCACATGCCTTTAATAGAATCTCGGGCAGAAGCAGGCAGATCTCTGTGAGTTCAAGGCCAGCCTGGTGTAGAGAGCGAGCTCCAGGGCAGCTGGGGCTACAGGGAGTCTCAAAAAAGACCTAGCAAGAGACCAGAAGGGGACGCCCTGCACAGGGCGGTGGCGGTCACTTCTGTGAAGGTATTGATTTGGTCGCAAGGTACCCTCTGGGGTGGCTGGCCCTGCCGAACTCTCGGGTTGGAATGTGCCTCTTTAGGTGGCACCTCCTGTTTAGCTAGAGGTGGATGTTTGGGGACTGAACATCTTAACTTGAGAAAGTGCCCCAGATCTTTATTCCATGGAACTGTACTTGGCTAGAGGTGCAACACAGGGCAAACACTTGCCTAGCATGTGTAAGGCCCTGGATTCCACCTTCAGCACTTGGGTCACAGTGACTACTTCCTGGAAACACTCATGTTGGACAGAAAAGCCGTGCCTCCCTGTTGGGTCAACGTGGCAAGATGCCCACACTGCTACCTGCAGAGCTCTTCTGTCCCCAGGGGACCCTGTGCCTCCTTATCAGGAGCTGCAACTTCTCTCTGCCTCGTGTTGGCTGGGCTGGTCTGCTCTGTGGATATCTGCTTTATCAGCACACTGCTCCTGCTGCGTCTGAGGCGTGGGTCTGAATCTGCCTTATTTCCCACAAAAATCGCAGCTCCTCTGTACCCCTCTGTACCTCCTCTGTACCCCACTGGCTTCAGCCGGCTTAGGACAGCTGGCTGAGGAATGCTGCAGTCCCCTTTTTATTGCCCTCTGCAGATCCAACTTGGAAGCATTTGGAGTTTCTGCTTTGAACTGATTCTAGCTGTATTTGCTGGGGCTGGGACTCTGCCTGAGACATGGTGGCCTCTATGTGGGGCATGTTTGATGCCTAGTGCATGGGATTTGAAGCACTTCAAGAGTCTGCACACACCTACTGGGCTGAATGCAGTGGGCATTCTCACTGGATCTCCTTGCTGCTGTCTCTGTGGATCTGTCTGCCATTTGGAAGGTGAGGGGTGAGCTGAGGCTGCCGAGAAGGGCCTGTCGGGGGCAGCGTTGAAGGGAGGGGGGCCAGTGGCCGGGCTGTCGGAATTTCACCTTGGGGGCCGAGCTCTTGCTCCTCCTAGAGGCCACTCCCACTTTCTTGCAGTGCAGGCCCTTCCATGCAGGGAAAGATGGCTGCTTTGCCAGTGAACATTCAGGAAATGTTTCCTTTGCATCATATATGGAGGGCAGAACAGGAAGCAAAGTAGTTATTAATGAAATAACACACATATATATATATATATATATATATACATATACATATATATATATATAATTATTAGCCACAGTAAAGCTATGAAGAAAAGCACCACTGTCCTGGTCTATATGGGGGGGGATCTCAGAGGAGGGATGAGCTAGGGATGCAGCATGGTGGTTGAGTGCCCGCCTAGTGTGCGTGTGCCCGCCTAGTGTGTGAGGCTCTGGTTCCATCCCCAGCAGCATACTCACACAAAGGAAACCTCCCAAGTGTCTCATATCTGTGATCCAATGACAGTGTGGGCTCAGCTGAGTGCTATGGAGCTACAGCAAGGTCCCGTGTCCCTAGTGTGCAGAACGAGGCAGGAACGCTTGGCTAGGGGTGTCACTTTCAACAGGTTGAGTGGGAGGAGACTCTGTGCTGGGTGTGCGTGGGGAAAAGGTTAACTCAGAGGCACAGCATTACGATAGTCAGAGCCGCAGAGGGAAGGGTGACAAATCAGCTCGTGGACTCTAGCTCTGTACAGGCTGCTCCAGAGGCAAAGTGGCAGAGGAAGAAGGCAAAGGCAGCTCAGGGGGTGTGGCCACGTGGCATACCTGGGGGCGGTGATCACTCCAAACTTTCATTGCATATGGCAGAGCTCCCCTACAGTTTTACAATTTATAAAAATTTTACAATTTATAAAAAAATTGGTACTTTCCATTTTTCTTCTTCATACTTCCTCATGAGGTGACTCCCTAAATACTATTATAGCGAAAGGCCAGTGCTAGGTCATAACTGTGCCCAGCCATGGTGTCACAGGGTGTGCGGCAGACGGGAAGGGGGCTCTGAAAGGCCAGTTGGTCCACAGAAAACTCATAGGCATGGATCAGGCCACGGTGTCTAGAACAAAGGAAGATAAGAAGTGCTCAGCAAGGTTGCTGGTGGCAGAGGCACACACCATCTAGGCCAGCCCTCCACTATGATGAACCATACTTTGGGCCCACAAAGTGTCAGACATGCAGATCCCAAGACAGAGGCAGGGAAGCTTCATAGAGGGATGCTCACAGGACAGGCCACTGGTCAAATGTGGCCTCAGCTCAGAGGCCTGGGCCCCATGGATTGTCTTGCTGTTAAGCTGATGGTATGCCCTTGCCCTGCCCTAGATGCCAGAAGCAGCTACGAGCACTCCAGACAGGCAATCAGAATGTGCTTCTGGTCTACCACAGCCATGGGTGTTTCCCATTTCTATAAAAAGCAGGCTCTTAGGTAGATACCAGAGAGGGCAATGTGGCTGGGAGCTTCTACTAAGGAAACGGCACTAAGCATCCTTGTGGATGTATAGAATCGTGGCCCAACCTGTCCACTGACCTCCTGTGAGTGGCAAAGTTGTCCAGGTCAGAATGCCTCACCACCTTCTCATAGGGCACATTGGCAGTGATGAGGCTGTGGCTGTTGAATGAGATATGACGCACAGGGTGCCTGCAGCAGAGGGAAAGAGTGTAGTAAGGCCAAGAGCATAGCCTGCCTAAGCAGTGCACACCGGAACCTATAGCCATACTTCCCCCTGTGCAGGAGGAAGTAGAGGACCACAGAGGGGGCCCAGCCTCAGTCCCCAAAGGGCTGTGAGCAAGGCCTTACTCTGGTACCACCTTGAAAACACATCTGTAAACTCTTCATATCTTCTGGCCAACCATGGCAAAACACATTGGTATGTTTGTGATGTAAGGACATGCAACTTGAGACAAATCTGCCACATGGGGCTGAAATAAGTAGTGTAGCTGGTGGCTCCGGGCTGCCCACCAGACTAAAACCTTCCTGTAGCATCTGCTGTGGCCACAGTACAAGCCAGGGGGCAGCAGAGAGTACAGCATGTCCCCAGCAGATGGGTGTCTGCAGCTCCAAACCAGCTGGAAGGTAAGATGTTCCCTACCACATGTGGTCAAAGCCTCAACAGCAAGGAGCCCACACTGCCCCAAGAGGGACTGCGTGAGGTTCTGGGGGTGGAATATGAGACACCAGCCAAGAGAGGCCAGCAGGCCCTCTCAGAACAGCACAGTGGGGCACAGGAGGGAACAAGGAAGGCCTGTGGCAGGGACAGGCCTTTTGGCTAGAGTGGAGGATGCTTCTGAGAGAAATGGAATTGAAGGTGGCACTGGAGGCCTTGGGCACAGAAGGTCAGGGAAGAGCATGGAGAACTCAGCAAGGGACAGACAGACAGAAAAATAACCAGACAGCAGCAAGACTAGTGCTCAGGAGACTGGGGCCTCTACTCAGCTGGGACAGGTGGAAATGCTGCCCTGCTGAGGGACAAGGCTCTGGGCTGCTAAGCACAGCCATGAAGGCACAGAGGCAAATGCTGGGAGAGACCTCACTGCCCCAGGCCTCCCCTACATGCAACACGGAGGAAAAAGATCTGCTGGAGGAGGAAGCCAGCCTGGGCAGCTTCTGAAATTCAGAGGGACTGGAGCTGCCTAGACACACAAAGAACCAGCTCCCGACAACAAATAGTAGCTTTCCTTAAGTTTAGGCAAATGCTGCTAGAAATCCAGTGTGGGAGTTTGAGCTGCATTTTGGTGCCACCTGGTGGTAAGATGGTGATCACCATGGAAATCAGAAAAAGGCCTGGGGACACAGGCCCAATCAGGAAAGAGAAGGGCCATGCCCTGTGATACTACTGGGGCTTCCGTCTGCTAAAGCCTCTTGGTCAAAGCACTCACCCACACCACTGGCTGAGGAAGAAACGGGTTTCACTCTGCTGCCTTGGGGAGGTTTGTGAAGCAGCTGTCCTTGCTCTTCAGGAGTCGCGCACAAAGTCCTTAGCATCTGTTACGGTCTCCTCCTCACTCTGGGCGCCCTACAACCCCAGACCCTCTCTTTACAGAGGAGCTAAGACTCAGCTTGGAAGACCCAAAATGCAGGCTCCCCACTTAGAATCACATGAGCCAGGCAGAAGCTCCAGACTGCCTCGGCTTCAGATCTTAAGCAGGCCCACATAATCTTTTTTATGCCACCTAGACACACAATCCACCGAAATGTACCTGCCCGTGAGCAGCCACTGGCCTGTGCAATACTGCCCCATTTCCTGAACACTCCTGCTCAAGGCTGACATCAGGAAAACTCCTTAGCTGAAGCTCTGCACATTTGACCCTGAGTGAGTGTCCTTCCACGCAGCCACATGCAGGTCCCAGTCCCACACACTCTGACTCGGGAGAACAGGGACCTGTGGGAGCCCTTTTACTTGTGGGCAGGCTGGGGAAGACTGCACCCTCCCACCTGCACTCAAGAGTCAGTCCAGCCTAGCTGGCTTCTTTCTTTTCTCTGTTACTTTTGCGGCCATTAAGGTGAATTAGCTCCAAGAAGCCTAGACTTGCTCAATAAGGCTGGGCATTACTTGGGTACTATTAATGGGGCAAGAAAAGGGAACTGCATTTCTGCCGTGTCCTTTCCCAGCCTTACCGCCCTCTCCTGAAACTTTAGGGAGCAGCAGGCGCAAGCTTGGGCCCACTGTGAGCCTTAACTGGGGCTCCCGAACAGCCCTGGGTTCAGTTACCTAGAGTGCACCTCCCACAGCTTCTGGTTCATGCGATAATCCCACACAGACACCAGGCCCTCCTCGCCTCCGCTCACAATCTTCCAGTCGTCCATCTGGACTGCAGAGACTCCCAGCTGGTGGGCAGACAGGGACAGGGCAATTTTATCGGTGCGGAGGTCATGGATCCTCACCCTGGAAGACCCAGAAGAGACGGAGGACAAGGGTTAGTGCTGAGGCTGGGGACCACCAGCTGAGTTTCCTATGGGAAACTCCCTCCGGCAAGCATCTGCATGACATAAACTTTATTCTGTGCTCAGAAATGTGTATCTGACATAAAACCATGGTGAGGCAGGGTTATTTAATCACATTCTATTCCCTAACTCCATTTATACAGGTGTGCATGCACACATGCTATCCCAAGTTCTGAGGGAAGCTATTTTAACCTCAAGATGACGCCTTACTTACCCACTAGACTTGAAGGCATAATGAAAACTTGTTTTTTTAAATTTTTTTTTTTTTTTTGCCTTTTCAAGACAGGGTCTCCCTGTAGCCCCAGCTATCCTGGAACTCGCTCTATAGACCAGGCTAGCCTTGAACTCACAAAGATCTGCCTGCCTCTGCCTCCCAAATGCTAGGATTAAAGGCGTGCACCACCACACCCGGCTTTCATTTGTTATTTTTAATTACGTGTATGCATGTATCACCTGCATGTGTGCAATGCCCAAAGAGGAGAGAAGAGGGCATTGGATCCCCTGGAACTGAAGTTATGGATGATTGTTAGCTGCCATGTGCGTGCTGGGATTTGAACCTGGGTCTTCTGCACGAAGACCACAGCCAGTGGTCTTAAGCACTGAACCATCTCTCCAGCCCTAGACATTTGGTTTTTAATTGGAAACTGGCCTGTGTGTAGGGATTAGCAGGCACACATAGGATGGAACTAACAAGGGCAGTAAATCACAAAGTAAAAACTGACTCACGCTACAAACAGGACTGTAAGCAAATGCTTGAGGTCATGGTTAAGAAAAGACATGCATATTTTGGATGTGGTAGTGCATGCCTTTAATCCCAGCACTCCAGAGGCAGAGGCAGGTGGATCTCTGTGAGTTCAGTTACATAGTGAGTTCCAGGTCAGGTGGGGCTATAGGGGGACCATGTCTCAAAAAGACCAAAAAAAATTACTTTATGTGTAATGAGCACATTTATTCTATTATATGTGTGTATGTGCATGTGTGTTGTGCAATGCCCACAGAGGTCAGAAGAAGGTCCTGGATCCCCTGGAACTGGAGTTATGGGTGGTTGTTAGAAGCCATGTGAGTGCTGGGAATCAAACCTTGGTCCTTTGCAAGAGTAGTCAATGCTCTTGACTGCTGAGTTATCCCTCCAGCCCATACATAATTAACCTTAAAAAATATAATAAGACATTTCAGCTTTATAATAGCAATTCAAGCTAGAATGTGCTCTGCTTTCTTGGCATGGAGCTATACATGTATTTTAGCAAAATGGAGAGGGCTCAATGAGTCAAACATAATTAAGCTATGAAGATATTCAGAGTAGAAATTAAAACATGCCTGTAATACCAGCTACCTGAGAGGCCAAGACAGAAGGATTTCAAGTTCCAGGCCTGCCTCAACAACCTAGTGAGACTATGTCAAAATAAAAATGGGCTGAGGATGTAGGATGGTAGAGCTTTTACCTAACATGTAGATGTCCCTGGGTTTTAGCACTCAAGAAGCTGAGGCAGGAGGATTAATGAGAATTTGAGGCCAGCCTGCGTGATATAGCAAGACCTTGTTTCAAATAAAGATGGGGGGTGCTTCCTAAGCATAAAATCCATAAGCCCCCAAAAGACTCGTAACTGCATATCTAAGTATTTGATTTGTCCCATATGGGAGAAAAAGCAAAGGAAAATGATAAACTGAGAGAAAAGCTACTTCTTTCAAATTAATAGTTAAAAACAACTCAAAATAGAGAAAAGCTAAGAACAATTTCACAGAAAAGGAAGCTTCTAAAACATAGGTGGTCAAGTTTACTGGTCATAGAGAAATTATACAAAACAACCAGTACGCTACCCCTTGTCACCTCTCTTCAGCAAAGACAGAATATGGCAATACTTCTCAGATGCAGGTAAGTGTAGTGAGATTTGTGGTGAATGCAAGCACAATTGCATTCAATCTTCTTCAGGGACTGAACTGGCAGTACCATGGGTTCTGGTTAATTTGGATTATCAATATGACTGGAATGACTTAGATGCCATGCCTGGGAAGATGCTTCTATGGCAGTTAGAGGAGGGAAGACCCTGAATGTGGGTCGCACCATCCCATGGGTCGAGGTCCCGGACTGAATAAAAACTGCTTCATTCTTGCCACCACTGCGGTGCCTTCCCTGCCCTGATGGTCTGTATTGCTGTGAGCCAGAATAAACCCCCCAAGTTTCTTTTGTCAGGTATTGTGTCCTAGCAATAAGCAAGAAAACAACAAGCACACTTTCTTGTTGCCTCTCAGTAGCTTCATTTGTGGGAATTTAGAGATTTATCTCCTGGGTGGACATACACAAGGCCACCAACCGCAATGCTGGTTTAACGCAAATGATGCAGCTTCTGTAGCAGACAGTGTAGGCACCCTTCCACAGCATTGTCTACCAATGCATGAAAAGCCGAGCTAACGTTCCTTTAAATGCACTGCTGCGCTCAAGGGATGAAATGCAGCCCTTTCTGAAGGGACAGTGCGGGCTGCCTGTGAGTAGCCTGAGGCTGCACAAGGAGCACCTCAAAGTACAGTGCAGGGCAGGAAGGAGTAGGGGAATATGAAGACTGCTGCTAAGCCATACAAGGGGGATAGAGACATGGTTCTGCAGTTAAGAGCACTGTCTGCCTTGCAGAGGACCTGGGTTTTGTTCCTAGCACCTAGATGCTGGCTAACAACTGTCCAAACAACTGTCCTTATGGATTCTCCAGTTCCAGGAGAATCCAAAGCCCTCTTCTGACCTCTGTAGGCACTGGATGACACAGCTGCATTTATGCACATAAAATATATTTTTATTCTTTTTATTTTATGCATATGAGTGTACTGCCTGCATGTGTAAGTGCACTTGTGTCATGCAATGCCCGTGGAGGTCAGAAGAGGGCATCAGATCCTCTGGAACTGGAGTTATGGATAGTAGTTAGCTTCCATGTGTTTGTTGGGATTTGAACACGGGTCTTCTTCAAGAGCAGCCAGTGCTCTTAACCACTGAGCCATCTCTCCAGCCCTAATTTTTTTTTTTTTAATCCATACTTGCGGGGCGTGGTGGTGCATACCTTTAATCCCAGCACTGGGGAGGCAGAGGCAGGCGGATCTCTGTGAGTTCAAGGCCAGCCTGGTCTACAGAAAACAAACAAAAAAATCCATACAAAACTTCTCTAAACAAGATATAGACCCTGCATATTAATTCATGAGGTAGGCTAGAAGGAAACTGGAAAATCTGTGAATCTCACAAAATAAATAAGAAGGAAGTGCAAAGAGATAAATAAGGAGATAAAAAATGTGACCAGTGGGTAAGAGACATAAAGGGCAACATGTTTCTCAAGAAGGTTTCAGAGAAAACAGAGCACGTGGCCAGGAAGCAAAGTAAACAGTGAAGGGTGGTAACATCCCAGGGTTATGCAAGTGATACGCGGCACTCAGACCAATGAGCAGTCATCAGAATACACAACAAGAATATGTACCAGAGAGCATAATTTAAAAAATGGGAACATACAAAGAAGGCTGAAGGCAACCCAAGGGAGAAGGAATTACCTATTAATGAATGATAATTAGACTGACAGGGAAAATTAGAAGCAACATTAAAGGTGTCATGAATTTCAACGACTGGATGGGGATGGTGTAATTAACTGGTCTATCAACTGTGTACTAGTTAAGGCAGTCATGGAAAAATGAACAGTAGAGCAGTGTGGTCTCTGGGGGAGGGGAGGGAATGCAGATCACTACCTGTCCATAGGAGCAATCTCCAGCATGCTCTGCCCAGCATGTGAACAGGTGTGCATTGGTGAGTCATGTGTCTATGCTGTGTGTGCAGACGAGGCACAAGAACCACCAGCTGAGGTGGCAGCCTGGTGGCTGGTTCAGATTCAGCCTTGATAGAGCATGCTACCTGTATACATACAACTCAGCCATTTCCACATTCTGGAAGGACATATTTGAAATGCTGACAGCAGCTCCTCTGGGAAGAGGTACCACAACTAGAATCAGAGTCTTTTTTTATTTATTTTTTTGTCTTTTCGAGACAGGGTCTCCCTGTAGCCCCAGCTGTCCTGGAATTCACTCTGTAGACCAGGCTGGCCTTGAACTCACAAAGATCCGCCTGCCTCTGCCTCCCAAGTGCTAGGATTAAAGGCGTGCGCCACCATGCCCGGCCTGAATCAGAGTCTTTTTTATTCTAGACGATATCACGTTATTTAAAAATCAGGCCTGGGGCTGGAGAGATGGCTCAATCAGTGGAGGTAGTGGGGGAGGGGCAGTCAGTTTGCAACACCCATGTCTGGAGGCTCACAAATGCCTGTAACCTGAGCTCCAGGACTGATACCCTCTTTTGCCCTCCTCAGGCACCTATACTCATGTACACACATGTACACATACACCTACATACACATACACACACACAAAATAAATAAATAAATAAAATACAATTTTTTAAAAAGTCGGGCCTGTAGGAATGGCAGCTGTACTGAGACGCCCTGGTATGCACACTTTAAATGCATCCTGTTTTTCTGCTATGCTTCAGACTGTGTTTCTTAGCTAACATTAAATAGGCTAATAAAATAGAAAGAAGTTGAGCATGGTGGCATATGCCTGTGATCCCAGAACTAGGGAGGTTAAGGCAAGAGGAATTCAAGGTCATTCTCTGCTACAAGGCAAGAGGAATTCAAGGTCATTCTCTGCTACAAGGCTACAAAGCATGTCCATGATCAGCCTAAGCTACAAGAGACCCTGTCTCAAAAGAGCCACCAACCGACCAACCAAACAAACACAGTCTTAGAACACAGAGAAGCCATAGAAGTGAGAAGAGGCAGCGCAGATTAACAGGATTCATGGCCACACACTCCCAGTCTCAAGTGAAATATCTGGGAAGGCAGGAAGTATGCTTTGCAAAAAACCCAGCACTCTCACTACATATACAGAGATGCCTGTCTTCAGGCCTGCACAGGTTGAGACCTAAAGCTGTTAGGCACTGAGGAGCTTGCTGTCTGGAGCCCACTACAGCAGCTCTGTAAGAGAGGGGGCAGCAGAGCTATTAAGCCCAAGTGCCTCCCGGTACATGTTTGTTGGGCAAGGGTCTATTCTGCTGTGGTGAGCTCTATAAAAAGCTCCTCTGTTGAATATTTATACTCCATCATTTACAGTTTGGCAGTTAAGGAGACAAAGGCAAACACACATTTGGTCTATAAGTTCAAAGTTTGCCATCTGTTTTCCTACCACCATGCACATGGCTCCAAAGAAAACAAACACACCAAAGAGACAGCACCAGGATCTCAGTAACACGAGTGAAACAAAAGCAGGCCAAAAAGACTTGACCTTCTCCTGACAGGAAGAAAAGACCTAGTCTCTTGACAGCTTAAAGCCATTGCTTTGGCTTCTGGTCCCAGACAGAACTGCACACACCACAGAGCCCTGTTCACCCAAGCCATCAAATTCACATTAAGAAGGAGGTATCAGCCCAGAACATCTGACAGTGTGCAGTACCAACCCGAAATGCAGCATGCCTTGGCAGAGCTGGCAGCCTCAGCACTCAATCACACACTCCATACTGGGAAACAGGTAGCCCAGCAAATGGGCAGAGAGACATGCCAGGGTGAGCAATTCCAGGGATAAGAAGAGGCCAATGGTAGAAGCTGTGAATCCTCATCTAGTGAGTATTTCGTCAACCTTGCCCACTGAAAGAAAAATAATTGGTCAGAAAGCTGTAATTGTATTATGTTTAATATTCATGGCTGGGCTAGGAGGACTGTTCCAATACCCCCTCTCTACAGCCCTCTCTAATGAAAATCACACCATAGGAGGCAGCTTTAGCTCACCAATTAAAACAAAAGACACCAGAACCTTCCAAAGACTCCAGCAGAGGAGCATCCATCTGATGGGCAGGAAAACCTGCAGGAACCCAGAAGAAGGCAGCTCTGGTTGGTCCTGTGCTAAGAGCTTTGAATAACTTATTATAACACTTGCAGACACAGCAAATGCAACATTCACACCCTGCACGCTGACAGCAGGCAGTGCACAAGCACAACACAACATTCTATGTGTCAGGAAGGAAGGAAACTCGAAGACTCTAATTGGGGGGTCACAACTTGGGGTGTGCTTCCTAGTAGCTTGGACTAAACAGTTTTGTGGGATAACAAAGCAGATTGCGTGGTGCAAGGCTGGCACCTGTTCAAACTCTGGATAGGCAGTTTCATTAGGAAGGACCCACATTTGGCTAGATTTCTATCCAGAAAATAAAGGCAAAATGCGGCAAAGCAATGAAACACGAGCTTTTTAATCACCAAATTAGTCAGGAAAACTAGTATTTTTTTTTTAAGAAATCAAAACATGGGGGCTGGAGAGATGGCTTAACAGTTAAGAGCACTGGCTGCTCCTGCAGAGGATCTGGGTTTGGTACCCAGCACCCACATGGCTAACAACCATCTGTAACTCCAGTTCCAGTGGAATCTGATGCCGTCTTCTGAACTCTGTGGGCCTTGCAGGACACGGGCGCCCTTACATGCAAGCAGACAATACACTCATGCACATAAAATAAAAATAATAAAATCTTAAAAAAAGAAAACATGGTTCTGTGTGATCTCCCTGTGCCTGTGCTGTTGAGGATTATACGCAAACAGGATTCATGCCTCATCCGCACAGCACTGAGGACAGACACTCTCAGAAGAATGCTCGTTTTACACTTGATCTTAGCCAAAAGGCTGAGAAGTGATGGAAGAATGTTCATTTTTTAAATAGCAACTGGCAAACTTGTATTTTCAACTAGACATGTCTAGTTTTAACCAATGAGACTAAGCTCAGCATGTTCTGTGTTTCAAAGCAGTTATCTCTGAGGTGTAGCATTCTTTATACATAAAACAAAAGTAACAAGCCCTGTGGGGTGACCCTGAACTGCTATGGACCAATGCCTCGGGAGGTTCCACCAAACCCCAAGCTTTGTGACCCATGACAAGCCAGCCTGGGGCATAATCTATGGACAGTGATGGTGAGCAAAGCTATAAAGTATAGACCAAGTTGGAGGTACTGAGACTTTCAGCTGATATTTTAAAATTTAATATATGAGAGTCAGCGAGACAGCTCAGTGGGTAAAGTATTGGCCATGTAAGCAAGGTGATCTGAGCTCAATCCTGAGAACCACATAAAGGTAGAAAGAAAAAAATTATGCGAACAGAGCTGTCCTCTGAACTGTGCATGCAGGCTGTGGCATGTGTGCCTACACCCCACACATCATGCACACATATAATAAAGAAATAACCCCCCACAGTTACCTTTAGGACATATTGTCTAAGGCTACCATAGGTTCACTTACATACATGCAGGCAATACACTCATACTCATAAAAATTTTTTTTAATTTTTTAAAAATTTTATTTATTTCTGTATGTGTATGAATGTACTGTCTGCATGCAAGTTTGTGCACCCGTGTTGTGCAATGCCGCGGAGGTCAGAAGAGGGTGTCGGACTCCCCTGGAACTGGAGATCTCCTGGAATTGGAGTTTCAGACGGTTCTCAGCCGCCATGTGGGTGCTGGAGATCGAACCCGGGTCCTCTGTAAGAGCGGTCGGCGCTCTTAACCGCTAGGCCATCTCTCCAGCCCCACACATAAAATTTTTTTAAAGATTTATTTTTAGCTATATGTAATATGTGTGCATGCAATTGCTTGCAGAATCCAGAAGAGGGTGTCTGATCCCTTGGGGTTGGAATTATAGGTGAGCCACCCAGCGTTGAGTGCTGGAAACCAAGCTTGGGTCCTCAGCAAGAGCAGTGCATGATCTTAACCACTGGGCCATCTCTCCAGCCCTTGTTTTATTTTTTAATACAGGTCCCACTATATAGCCCAAGCTATCCCAAAACTTGCGCATCAACTTCCCAGGTGCTACACCACTATACTCCTACACAAATTTTCTTACTTCAACTACAATGATACTGCTCAGTAAGCCTGGTGATTGGATATTCTCTATCCCCTAGTATGTCTTCAAAATGACACAGGTGCAGATCAAGGGGCAGAAAGGAGAATTTAGAATAAACACTTGGTTTTATGGTCAATTAATTTTCTTTTTTTTAATTAATTAATTTATTTTTGTATGTGTGTGAATGTAGTGTCTGCATGTAGGTTGGTGCACCCGTGTTGTACAATGCCATGGAAGTCAGAAGAGGGTGTTGGAATCCCCTGGAACTGGAGTTAAAGACAGATCTCAGTTGCCATGTGGGTGCTGGGGATTGAACCCGGGTCCTCTGCAAGAGCAGTTGGCGCTCTCAACCGCTAGGCCATCTCTCCAGCCCATATGGTCAATTAATTCTCAAGAAAGCTGCTAAAAACTATTCAGTGGGAGAAAGAATGATCTCATCAATAAACAGTGCTAGGACAACTGGACACCATGCAAAAGCCTGAAGCGAGACCCCTACCTCACACTATACCCCAAACCTAAGTCCTTATGGGTCATGTCTTTCAAATGTAAGAACTGAAATTATAAACTCTGAAGAAAACACAAATAACTTTGGATTAGGAAATGTTTTATTATATAAAACAGCAATAGTACAGGCAATAAAAGGGAAAAAAACTAGGTAAATTAAATGGCATCAAGATTTAAAACCTGTGCTTCAAAAGATACTGTCAACAAAGAGAAAAAAACTTACACAACAGGAAAAATATTTGCAAATGGCAGATCTGATGAGGGACCTGCATGAAGAATATATGAAAAACCTGCCACAACTCAACAACCAAATTTCAAATAAAAATAAGATATGGGGCTGGACATGGTGGCTCACACCTATAATCCCAGCTTCAGCAGGCAGGGGCAGGAGGACTGCCACATGATTGAGCCCATCTTGGTCTACACAGCAAGTGCCAGGCCAGCCAGGGCTATGGAGTGAGACCCTGTTTCAACTCCTACCACCTAAAAATAGGATGTGGAAAGACATCTCTGGATATATGGATGGGCAGTAAGGTATGAGGGGTCCCTTAGTGTCAACACAGGGAAATGCTGCAGTCCCCAGGATCAGTACCACTGGACTGGAAGCAGCATGTGTTGGTGAGTACACACAGACGCTGAAGCTTCTCCAGTGCCAGAGCAGCCACTTTAGACAGAGGACAGCAGTTCCTCAGATAGTGATGACCCAGAAGCCACCAATCCCTCTTTCAGATGTATACACCTAAAGAACTAAAAACACAAAATATTACACATAATTGTAGTAAGGGTCAAAAAGTCTAGAGATAAAAACAACTCAAATATCCATTAACTAACAAGTGGGTAAACAAAATGAATGTTTTGTTACCCACATGACTGATACCACTTGGCCATTCAAAAGGAATGACATATTAATCCATGGTTCAACATGGGTTTATCAAAAAAATATTAGGCTAAGTAGAAGAAACAAATCACAAAAGGCCACATATCATCCCATTTATATGAGTGTCCATACAGATAAACTCATTCTGAAAGAAGGGTGATAAGGTTTTGGAGGAAATGGGCAGTGATTAGTAATGAGTACAGGATTTCTATCTGGAGCAACATGTCCTAAAATTACTATGATGATAACTGAATAACCCACAAAAACTACTAGATTGTACAATTTAAATTAATGAATTACATGGCATGCAAATTCTATCTCAATAAAGCTGTTAACAGACAAGGCAGGGCATGTCTGTAAAAAACAGTGCTCCTATGCTGAGATGGGAGGTTCCAGAAGCTCATGGGCCAGCTAGCCTAGCATGTACAGTAACACACACAAGACCCTGTCACAGACAAGGAGGACAGTGAGGATTGATACCCAAGGCTGATTTCCATGTATGCACTGTAACATGTGTGTACCTCTTCTGACCTCCGTGTACATTGCATGACACAGGTGCACAAACCTACATGCAGACAGTACATTCATACACAGAAAAATAATAAAATAAAAAAAAAATAAAATGTTTTGATTTTCAGTAGAAATTATACATCTGGAAAAAGAAAGGAACAAGGAATCTAGACTCAGAGATGTGGCAGAAGTGAGATCTTGCTATGAGTGAGATCTCATTAGAGATTCATGCCCAGGCTGGTAGCTTAGGTTTTGTTTCAAAGGGGTTAGGGTCTAACACTGCAGAGACCTGGGCCTGGCTTCATCTAACAACTGATGCTGTGCTGGGAACCCTGGGACCTCCCAGCTTTATTTTAAAAACTTAATTCCATTGCATTCTAATAAAATGGATTTCTCAAAGTCAGGTTTGGCTTTCACATTGACCAAGGGGCCTCCTGCTCTGGGCATGTGGTTCCTCCTATGAGGAATAGCTGGCCCTGACTCTGACTTTCTGGCTTTGACTGCTTCTAGGAACTAACCGAGTTAAGGTTTGGAGTATGTTCTGGTTTTCCATGAGTTTCCCAGTGTCCAAACACTGAACTACTCATTCTGTGATCATACTCTAGGGTAGAGTCCACAGCTTCAGGCCTGACCATGTGGAGACCCCTGAGAGTCCTTGACAGCTGTTCCCCTTGTAAAACAGACAGCTGCTACGGTCCCACAGAGAGATCCTCTCAGCTCAGCTTAGAGCAAGTGGATCTGCCAGCAAGCTCTGTAATACACTCAGCGCTGCCTTTCCTCCTCTACCCCCAGGTTACAGATGAGCGTGACCATGCCTGGCTTCTATATGGATTCTGGGGATCTGAATTCATGTCTTTGCGTTTGCCCAGTCATCACTGTATTGAGTGAGCTTTCTCCCCAGTCCCTTAAGCCTGGGCACAGAGCTCAGAGCTCCAGTCACAAGCCCCAGGACTTCATCCTTTGAGGAGGGACCGTAGACTCAGGGACCTAGCACATCTCCACAGACCATGCTTTGTGCTCTAAATAGAAGTGGGAAGCTAGTGGGGCGAAGTTCAGGAACTGGAATTATTTGATCAAATAATTACTTTTTTTCCAGCTGCTTCTATGGTGGTACAGAGGTCTAAGATTTGGCATGAACTAACATCAGCCTTATGAGCTGAAACTCACTATTGAGCAGCCTAGCACCTGCAGCCTGAGGCTGGGCCCAGGGGAGGGATGCAAGCAACCCTGGCCTCTGGCTAGTCTACCTCTCTTTGGGGCACTGGATCAGATACAGTAGGTAGCCAGACAGAAAGCCAAGAATGCAAAGAAAAGACAAGACAGGAAGAGGGGTGGGGGACAAACGTAAATCGTAGACTTGGAGGGTCTTTGCAAACACTTTAATCCTGGAGTGCCCATGGCTGGTGCTGGCCCCTATAACAGGAAAACTGATTCCCTCAGCTGGCGTGTTAAAGAGAAAGCCACTTATCAGCTAAATAGAAATTGGAACCTGTTCCTATCAAGTCTCTCTCTCCATCACCAGAGGGACACCACAGTGATCTGAAATACACTCTTGACATCATTTGGCAGGCAACCTAGTTTTCTGAACATGATTCATCCCTTAGGTTATTGTTTTTAATATTGGAAAGTGAGCTTTTAAATGCCAAATAAATTTTGCAGCAGGGGAACAAAAGATATTCCAAGTGGTCTCACCGGACCGCCAAACACGTCCACCAACTGGCTGAAAAGAAATGCGCCCCATGGAGCTTCAGCAGTGAAGCAGAGGGGCAGCCGGTCCAACCATTACCTAATCTGAGATAGCTCTCCAAGTTCAGAAGGCTGGGCTGAGGCAGTCGGGCAAAGCTGCAGCTTAAGAAACAGAAGCTCAGAGTCACAGCGCACTCACTTCAGTCCAGACCTACCTCCTGTCCATGTTGCCACTGACCATGAGGTTGGGAGGGCTGTCCCGCAGATTGACACAGGTGAAGTCACCAAGCACGTTCCCCAGCTTTGAGAGGCAGCGCTCTGCTTCCAGGCTGTACACCAGGATCTGAGAGAGGAAGGCAGCATGTGGTGTCAGTCCCAAGCAGCAGAGGAACATCACACACTACACTGCACCGTCATCCAGGGGTGAGGGTTCTACTGTGCCCCCGGGAAGATGTTCTGCTGTTGATGGCTTGGACACTTCCAGGTACACTGGTGGTCAAGGGACATGTTATTAAAGTGACAAAGACCAAGAGGAAAAAACCAAAGAGGTACAAGCAAAGCATGAGACACAAAGGAAATGCATAATAGACAGCCCAGGCAGCTGGGAATCAAACCCAGGTCCTCACACAAGCGGGCTAGGTGTTCCATCATGCAGCTGCACTAAACCCTGGCTCAGTCTCCCCCCCCCCTTTTCGGCATTAAAAAGGAGGAATGAAAACTCAGAGTCACTGACTTCTGATTTGGGATGAGCGGGAATCCCGACGAGGCCTGGGGGAATGTACATTTGACCCAGCATGGCCTCTCCTGCCATCTTTACCAGGAGAGGTGAAGGGCCGGTGTACAAGTAGGAGTTGAAGCTGCACACTAACCATTAGATGCCCCTTTCTATGGAGTGACAGACCCACGCATGCTCTTCTCCCACTCCCCCTCTTCATTTGGAAAGATCTGCCACTGAGATGGAAAGTCGGTGAGCAGACACCGCTGGCTCCAGCAGCGTTTCTTTCAGAACACTTCTGTGCCTCTTCTCCAGCAAAGGGGGAAATGAGGACCATTCAGATAAATGCTTCCTGAAGATTAATTCTTTAACAGAAAAAAACTGCTAGTTCAATTCAACTCCATTCAATCCTCATACAGTTCTTGCCCCCAATCACTGAACTCACAAGTTTTAATGTTAGTATTTTGAAGGTTCTCTATGGAGACTGCTTTCTACTCTGGTTAACCTACACATTTATCACTTATGAGTGTAGATTCTTATGTCAGTCCTGAGAAATTAATAACACATAAAATCATCTCCACCTTGGGAACCATCAATCTCACTGTCAGCATACATTTCTAACAAGTGAATCTTGGATGATTCTTGGCTGTCGAAACACTACCATTACCATCACAGTAATTAACAATTGCCAACAGCATCTGGAAGGACAGACAACTTTGGGATTCAAAACTCCTTTTTTTTTTTTTTTTGAGACAGGGTTTCCCTGTAACCCCAGCCAGCCTGGAATTCACTATGTAGAGCAGGGTGGCCTTGAACTCACAGAGATTCACCTGCCTCTGCTTTCTGAGTGCTGGGATGAAAGGCATGCACCACCACACCTGGCTTAAACTCCTTCTTAATCCACAAAGACTACAGATCAGGCTAAGATGCAGCTTACGAAAGAAAATGCCTGACAGAAAACGTTAACAAGTCTAACATACAGGAACAACCAGATCTTCTATTTTGGCAAGTGATCTAAAAATTATATATAGTCAGTTCCTGGAAAGAGAAAAAATTAAAACCGGCAACCCAATGCTGTATTTCAAAATGGCCAATAGAGAAGATTCTGAATGTTCCCAATACAAGTATCTGAGGTAAAGGTGCCAGTCACCCTAATTGTGTGCACAGGAAGGCCACTGAGCTCACAGATATGGACGGCAACTATGAGACCATTAAAAGATCCATTAATTTTTTTTTTTTTGGTCTTTTTGAAACAGGGTCTCCCTGTAGCCCCAGCTGTCCTGGAACTCGCTCTGTAGACCAGGCTGGCCTTAAACTTACAAAGATCTGCCTGCCTCTGCCTCCTGAGTGCTAGGATTAAAGGCGTGTGCCACCACGCCCGGCTGATCCATTAATTTTTAAAAAGTAATTATTTGGGACCTAATTCTTATTATAGAGTTTTCAGTATTTGGGCTCAACCTTTTGTTTTGAAAAATCCATCAGCCTATGTTGCAGGAAGGTAGGCCTTACATTGGCACAGTGCTCATGATAAACTTAAGAACTGACATCTGACACCAAGCCAGCACATCTTTACTTTTTTCTACAAGTTCTTTTTTGACAAGTGGATGAATTGTCTATCTCTGAGTGATATAGGGAGATCTAAACCCCACCAAAATGACTCTGCAATTCATCACAAAGACATCTAAGCCTGCAGTCAAGAGTCAAGGAATTCTAAATGTTCAATAATTCAATGGATCAGAAGTATCCAAAGAGAACCTTTACCATGGCGTTTAGTTAAAAACCACAGAGATTAGAAAATACATTACCTCTCCAAGGCTAGTCTTCCCTGCTGTAAGTCCCTTAACGACCTTTCCATTGGCCCCCCTCCCTCCTGCACTCTCTCTCTTTTAATAAGGTTGAGCAAATGGGACTTCATTTTATCTGATTGCCACAGACTAGTGAGATTAATTATTTATGCTCACACTCTCCTTCTTGTTAAGACCATGCATTAGACTAATTTTTCTCTTTATTGCCCTAGTTGGGCACGTCTTAACCCATGACCACTTGACTCATTCTCAGAGGTGTTCAGAGATGATGGAGAGAAGGGAAAACTCCCCACAGCTGCAATCTGGGAGAAGATGCTCTGTAATAATGCAACCACCAAGTCTATAGAGCAGATAAGCATCAAGCGTGTTGGGGGAGTGAGAACACTGACCACAAAGCAGGCCTGTGCTAACACTGGATGTTTCTGTAAGAACTATCCTTTAACATCCATGGAGATGCAGTGTGCCATGCAGGACTTTGGGTGTTCTTTCTTCTTACTGTCTTCCAAGCAGATCTAGGTGTTGTATGAATGAGAGCGATGTCTCTACAGGAACTCTGGCAGAAAGCTCTCCATTTCTGGTTATTTCTCCCTTAGAGATCTTAAATGATTTCTGATAAAACACAGTCTTAGAATCTTAGCTCTCAAAGTTTCAATTACTCTGATTTCTCAAGTCTATTTCTAAAGATATTTTTATTTCAAAAATGTATCTTATAATAAATTATGATTTAATAAAATCATATAACAAAAGACAGTGGTAGCCCACTCTACAGCCACCTCTCAGGAACGATCCACTTTTAGTAGTTTGGTATATATGCTTCTAGATTTTTAAAAATGTGAATTCCTGGCTCTCTTTTTATACATATGCAAAGATTTCTTTTAGCATGAGATTGATTTACAACTTGGTTTTCCATTATAGTTGGACCTAGTTCTTTTAAATGGCTACGAAGAATTTCTGTGCATACATAATTCCATACTGATAAATATTTGAGTTGTTTCTAGTTTTTAAAAAAAAAAAATAAAACAATACTATGATTCATTGAACAGCCGGGTGACAAACATTTGTGTGCCCTCTCACGTGCAGCAGGCTCTGGGGTGAGTGGGAGCAGCAGCTGACACGCTGCAGCTACGAGTAAGGTCTGTGCAGCTGATGCTGGCCCAGCTGGCCCACCCTTCCACACGTGGGACCCACCTCTGTGGGGACCATGGAGCCTTTGTATAGCTGTGTCCTAGCAGCTGGTGTCTCTATAGGAGGGTAGCGTAGAGTCAGGAGGGAGATGACCACAGGTCAAACATCTGGGAAAGGTCAGCAGCTGCTCTGGGCAGGGAGGCCTGCATCTTCTCCGTGTGACCAGGAATGCCCAGGCTATCTAGATACTATATTGTTTTCTACCTGAACCATGATGGAAAGGGTAAGAAATGGCTGCTGCCCTCACAGTGGAGTGAGCTCAAGGCAAGCTACTTCCTCCTTCACCCTGTAAAATAGGAGCGAACATAGAAAGTTTTTCCTAAATCTGGGACTGACATCACCCCATCAGCAAATGACCATTTATACATAGAGAGTACTCTGAAGACCTGAAATTGTACTCATATTCTGGTGACCAAGGAAAGAAACCATGAATATTTTAAGTTTACCAAAATAGAAAAATAGCACCAGGCCAACTTTGCCATCAGCTGACCTCCTCAGAACCCAAGCACCTCGCCAATGAGCTAAGGAGAGGCTGGAAGGCCTCCTCCCAATACTATAGCATTTTAAGAGCTTTGTGAGCCAAAGACCATTTGCCTGCCCCATTCAAAAAAGGATGTGACAACAGCATCCCAGGTTAGGAGCTGCCGAACTGGGCTGGAGCCGAGGAATCCAAAGGCATGGAAGGCAGGCCTGTCCAAAACTCTAAGGGACTGCAAACAAAGCCTTCCCACCTTCCTTCCTACTTCCCGAGGGCCTCTTCCATCATTACTACATTCACTTTCTCTTCTGAGAGAACTCATAATCAGAAGCCAGTTCTGGAGAAGAGACAATGAGGCCTCGCCTTCTCTTTGCCTACCCACTCCCACACTGCTCTTCTTCACCACCCTCAGCACACAGCCCTATGAGGGGAGACCTCATAGCACAGTAGCAGGTATTTACTGTCAATCTGCTTCACCTACAGATCCCAAGCTCCACCTTGAACTACAGGTTATCTTCCTCCAACTCCCCCAGGCTTATAGCTCTCAACTGGAGGTTAGAGAGTTCTGGAAGAGACTGGTCTTAGAAGATCAGGTGTGGTTCTGTTATAAAGCACTGTATCCCAGAATAGGTAATGATCCCTCACACTCAGGCTGTGAGCTCCTTGGAGCAGAAATGCACTCACTCACTCACTCACTCACTCACTCACTCACTCACTCACTCACTCAACGCAGTACCTAGTAAGGGCCCAGCATGCACCAGATACTGTGTTAGTCACACATTCTCTGCATCTCACTAGGCACATGTACTTGTGTTTGGAAATTACTGATTAGGACTGGAAACCAAGCAGACCCAGAGTTTGTTCTAGTTTGGGACCCGATGAATTCTCAATTTCTCCTATTGTTGAACACTTTCCTCCTCCTAGATGTGTGATCCTGTAGCTATCTTATACAAAGGAGCTTCACCATGGCCCAGGAAGAGCAGGGTTCCTCAGGTGTCTTTCTAACATCTATATTCTGGGACCCCAAAGTACATTCAGCCTATAGTCATGCTGACAGCCCAGTATGCCTAGAAGATAACTTCCAAAAATGTGACTCACTCTCTGTTCTCAAACAGTCCTTCAAATATTGTGTTCAACTCATAAGAAATCAGGGCAACTCATAGGACCCCAAAGTGATGGGGCCACTAAAACCAGAAAAGAATAGGGTGCCAGGCCAGCGGTGTTCTGAAGATACCTACCAATGCCAGGAGCCTATGGAGTTGGGGGACTTAGCATCTGACTAACAAAGAGAGCATTGAAACTGGGCCCTTTTAGGCAATTCAGTGAAAAGTAAGCTATTGGGAAGTGGAGTATGCATGTGTGTTGGGGTGAAATCTCTGCCCTGGTGGAGAGCTCAGCTCAGGGAAAACACAGTATACTCCTGCCACTCAGTCTGGGTGTGACCCATATGACCTACACTGTCCCAGCCTAGGCCCAGGCATTAAAGTACTTTCAGGTTGGTAATGTGTGTCCTAGTACCCAAAGAGTACCCTTGGAGGAAAGGCTTCAACCCAGACCTCTTTGGGGGACCTACAAACCAAGATCAGCCACATATTAGCTCACAATAAAGAAAAAAATCTGAATACAGAAACAATTTAACAGAATGAGACTTCCAAATTTATCTGATAAAGGACACAAAATTAGCATGCTGACAGTGATTTCAGATAAGCCAGGGTAAACATGGAGCTGACTAAGCAGATGTGAAAACCAAAACCCCAGAATTTCCAGAAATTATGAAGTCAATGGATGGGGTAAACAAAGACCAAGAGAAGACCACATGAGCTAGAAGATGGGTCTGAACAGTTCCTCCTAAGACAGTGTAGAGACAGAAAACAGACAGATGGTAACCAGCATATGGGTTAAACACACACCTAATCTGAGCACCACACAAAACAGAAACTTTCAATAAGATAATGACTGAGAATTTTCTACAACTCAAATGAAAGAAGCACAAAAAATCTGTAACAGGAAAAACTGAAATAAATACACAAGTAGATACATGAGTAAAACCGCAGAAAATTAAAAACCAAGTGATAATCTGGTTTTTGTTGCTCTGTTCTGTTGTGTTTGAGACAGGGTTTTGATGTGGCTCACCTTGGGTGTGGGTTTATAGAGTATGCTGTGTGCCCCAGTCCAAAGGGATGACTACAGAGCAGTAGCAGGAGAGGAAAAGGGCTCCCGTGGACAGATGGTCCCACTGACAGCCACCCCTGAGTCCTCAGCATTGAGAGAAGATGCCTGTCAGCCTACAGCGATAAAAAGCCTGGCAGCACAAGCCCTGGAGGAGGAAGGGAAGATGCTTCAGCCAGAAGCAGCCCCTGCACCTCACCAGCAAAGCCACCAGACACGTACTATGGGGAGACAGAAACACATTACAGAAAAAAGGTGAGCAAAGGCTCAGGTAAGTGTGCAGAGAAGTCACAAACACCAACTATATAGCAAACTCTCAGTGCTGCTTTGAGCACTAAACAGCACAGAGTTTACCTAGACCTGTCCGTCCTGGTCAAATGCCATACATGAGGAAAATGTCTCATCATTGCCAGGATGACGCTGCAGGGAAGGCTTGGTCTTGGTCTCTGGGTTCCAGAACAGGCTGGTACATGGAGGCCCCCAGCATGTACCTGATGGAGAATGAGCCACAGCATGAGCCTGAGCACCGTCTGCCTGCTGTCCTCAAGAAGACAAGCTTCAGGACCATGAGTGCACCGCATCAGCTGCTGTCTGAAGGCAGCACTGAGCTGGCTGCAGCAAGACTGCAGCTCATGAGGAACAGCTCTGCCAGTGCAAGATGAGCAATGCTTGTGTTCTGAAATGTAAGATGCAAAGGAAAGGCCTATGATTCTTTGGAGCAGGGTGTGCAGAGTGGTGTCCACACAGGGAGCTAGGTGAACGGTCCCTGTCAATTCATGGATGAGCTAAGATTTTTTAAAAAAAGGATGAGAAAGATGGACAATTGGGAGGGAGGGAGAGCTGGGGGAAAAAAAAAAGAGTAAATCACACACAAACAGCCAATAAAAAAATAAAAAATAAAAAAGCAGTTAATAAACATGAATAATGGATGTCTGATTTAAAAGCAGTTTACTCCGATATGATGTAATTTTTGACAATGAGCCAGAGAGACTATTTTGTAAGTCCTTGCCAGAGATAAGTCATAGCACAAGGCTTGTAGCGGCTGCATCTGTGAACATGTGGAGACTGATTTTAAGTCTCCAAAGGTGACTTATTGCTGGCAAACAGAAACCTGCCTCTCAGGTGCCCAAGCAGCACTTAAGCAAGCTGAGGTCCTTGAAGAGACGACTCCTCCACACGAGCAGAGCTCCCTGAAACGAGCCCCCCAACAGTTTCCATGACAAGCTTTGGCACAGTCCTTGTTCACACACACAAAGGGAGAAAAGGCCTGGCTGCTTTCGTGTTTAAGTTTTAATTGGAATGACAAGTCCACAAGGCCAAGATATTTCAGGGATGGGACGGTGCCGCTGAGCGTCGCCAGGCACTGGGTAGGCAAGGCCCAAATGCACTCCACACCCTGTGCCAATGCACCTGCAACCCTCACAGTTCCAGGACTGGACTATTCCTGGGGAGACAGTGCCAATCATACAGGCTGTGCCAGGCGTGAAGCTTTGTGATGTGGGCAGATGTCTACAAAGGACCAGAGTGAGGCCAAACCAACACCTACTGTGACCTAATCCTGAAAGGAATCAGAAAGCAAATGCATCCCCAGTCAGAGTCCAGGCAAAATTTATTGGCGACTCTCTTGAGCCCCCATTTCTCTCATGACACATGCTCAAGTCAGTTGCTAAAGCAAGACAAGGACTACTTCGCACTGTGAGCTCTGCTTCCCAGCTCTCCTTAGGTGATCTGTCATGTGCTGGAATAAAGGGGATGAGATAAGAACACGAGGACAGGTTGCAGAAAATGAACAGGAAGTGCTGGCTGTCCAGTGCAGATTGGGCCTCATCATTATAGGGAACATGGACAGTTTTAAAACACTTCACAAGTAGCTGGAGAGATGGCTCAGCAGTTAAGGGTACTGGCTGTTCTTGCAGAGGACCCAGATTCAGTTCCCATCACCTGTATAGTGGCTAACCACCACCATAACTTCAGTTCCAGCAAATCTGATGCCCTCTTTTGGCCTTCACAGGCATTGTACACACGTGGTATGCTTAAAAACATGCAGTCAAAATACTCACACACATTAAATAAACAAATAATAAATGAATAAGCCACATAAGAAATTCAGCTTAAAAAATAAGAAAAAAGCCGTGCATGGTGGTGCACGCCTTTAATCCTAGCACCTGGGAGGCAGAGGCGGGCAGATCTCTGTGAGTTCAAGGCCAGCCTGGTCTACAGAGTGAGTTCCAGGCCAGCTGGGGCTACAGAGAGACCTTGACTCAAAAACAACCCCCCCCAAAAAGAAAGAAAAAAATCACCTCCAGACATTAACCATATGACATGTAACACAGTCCTTGTGGGTAGGAGGGCCGGCAGGTGTATTTTATAGGGAAAAACTGAAGCTGAAGTTGCAAGCTAGGACACAGTTCTTTTTTTAGCTTATTATTTTTATTTCATGTGTATGACTGTTTTGCCTGCATGTATGTAAATGCACCACCTGTGTGCCTGGTGCCTGCAGAGACCAGAAGAGGGTGTTGGATTTCCTAGAACTAGAGTTACAGACAGACAGTTGTGCGCTGCCATGTGGTTGCTGGAAACTGAATCCCAATCTGTAAAAGAACCTGGTTCTCTTAATGGCTAAGCTATCTCTCCAGCCCCTAGAATACAATTCTTTTTTTTTTTTTTGTATTTTTGAGACAGGGTTTCCCTTTAGTCCTAGCTGACCTGGAGCTTGCTCTGTAGACCAGGCTGGCCTTGAACTCAGAGATCCCCCTGCCTCTGCCTCCCGAGTGCTGGGATTAAAGGCGTGCGCTACCATGCCCAGCACTAAAGCCGATTCTTACCCTCCACGTGGGTGCTGGGAATTGAACCCAGGTCCTCTGCAAGAGCAGTCAGTGCTCTTAACTATTGAGCCATCTCTCCAGCCCCAGACACAATTCTTTAGAAGAAAACCTTGACATTATTTTTAGAATGGGAGGATGACATGGGAGGTGCTGGTAAAATATAGATCTCTGCAAGCCTACAGACCTTACTACACTGGCCACAACAGTGAAAACACAGCTCTCTATAAACCCACACACCTAACTTACACAGCCCACTACACTCAGTACATTTAACTGTCCACTGTCCACTTTGTTCTGAAGAGCCTGGCAACTTCTGCTTCAACCCCAAGCTGGAGCAGACAGAAGCTGAGGAAGGCAGACATGCAGAAGGCTGAAAGCAGAGCACAGAAACAAAGTGCAGCCAGCAGTGACCAGTTTAGAGCCTTAGTGCCCTGCGCTGTGCCCTCATTCTAATCACAGTGCTGTCCTCGGGACCTGCTCAGCTACTTTCCCACAAGCCCTTGTGGACACCACTTGAAGAGTTTCAACCACCAATAGGCAGAGACATACAAGGCTGCCTACATTTTATACATAAGGAAACTGGGCTTAGATTCATTTTCAGTAACTTATCCGAGTGACACAGATAACAAAGTGGTGAGGCAGGCCAGGCCCTTCTAACTCATTCTACGTCAGTATGCTGCGGCACCACAATGCCTTCTCAAGATGCCTGCCCCAAATGGTTGTTTATGAGTGTGAACACAGTGTTGCTTTGTGTACAGAACTCTGTCACATCCATGGTCTCATCTGACCCTCACATTTCTATAAAGTGGGCAACATGATTTTATTCACTGTATCTACCAGGAAACAGAGAGAGGGCAACCTTTTGCCCAGGTGTGATGTCTCAAACCCAGGGTTGGATTCAAACCTGGGACTGGCCTGCAAAGAGCCTGCTCTTTCAACCTCTACCCCAGGACACCTAAAGTGTGGTCCCAGATCTAGCAGCAGCAGCAGCTCTGAGCGCTCAGTGCATTATAGACTCTCAACCTTGCTTGCGGAGGACACACACTGATCAGCAGCTCTGGGCAGGGCTTGCTGTAGGTGACACCACTCCCTCACCTCCAACCCCACCACCCCCCGCTGAAGCACACCTATACCATACTGCTTTCCAGGCTAACAGTATCATCCACTGAAGAGCTATGTGACATCCAGCTGTATTCCTTACTTCTGGCCTTCCAGCCACTGCTCTCTGGGAGGCCACAGTGTTGAGCACTGTAATATGTGGGTGGCAGGCACCTGTGTACTACAAGCTCACAGGAGAAAGTGCAGGGCTGTTGGTGAGCCTTCCACTAAGAGTGCATGGAGAGAAAAAAAAAAAAAGAATAGCCAGGCATGGTGGCACACGCCTTTAATCCTAGCACTTGGGAGGCAGAGGCAGGCGGATCTTTGTGAGTTCAAGGCCAGCCTGGTCTACAGAGTGAGTTCCAGGACAGCTGGGGCTACAGGGAGACCCTGTCTCAAAAAGATAAAAAAAAAAAAAAAGTGCATGGAGAAACAAGATGGGAGAGAGGGAAACAGAGGAACTTGCTAGTCCTGGGCAAGAAAGAAGGCCACATTCAGGATGGTGGCACCTCCAGGCTGGCTTAAGAGGCTCATCTTGCAGGTGTGGGAGAACTGGAAGCTAAAGTAGGGTCTGACTCTTGAGAGTTTTGAACGATAGGCTGAAGGTGGACAGCAGGAACTTACCCACAATGCTTAATGTCGGTCATCCTTCTAATAAAACCTGAAATATACTGGGTCTGGGGGTAGTGGGCAATGAGTCAGTGGGGGGGATACACACAGGGATGCAGCTCTGGAGGTGTTTTCAACATGCACTTCAAAAACTTCCTGCAAACAGGATTTATGAGTCTCCAATCCAAGGAAATACGGTAGTGGGGTCTAGCCTCCCACCCCAGGGACTAGGAGCTACTCAGACCAGTGTCCAGATCTAGATAGTGACAAGGCTCTGAAGAAAGCTGCAGATGGAAGTGGTTTGTGTCCACTTGGCCCCTGTCAGTGCACTGGCCTTGAGCAGGAGGGAGTGGTGGCTGGAAGCACAGGGCTGCCTCTGTACAGGACAGACTTCAGAGGACTTGCAGCCTCCTTTAACACTGCAGCATCAGCACGCCTTCCAAGTCCCTTAATTTGGAAAGTAAGTGCTCAAGAGTGGGCTGAGCTGGAGTTTTCCTTTGCCTAGCTGCAAGGGAATCCACCCTGTAAATTAACCACACGCCATGGGAATGCTCTCAGTAGCTTTTTGTCCATTAGAAGGACTTCTGCAATTCAATAATTGATGTTAGTCATAAGCCCACTCTCTAACCCAGGGCTTTACAGAAGACTGAAGTGTTACCTAATAAATCATAGTCTTCTAGGTACTGAGTAAAAAGCCTAAGTCCTCTATTGTAATTGCTGTGCCGTATCTGAATACAGTAAACATTTGAAATGGTCGGAGACAAAAGCCCCACAGAAACTATCTTCAAGGTCCCCTCAATTCTCCTGCCTTCCCCCTAGCCAACTCTGTCACTCTCGAATCTGCAGACAGTACTCAGATCACCCCACAGTTACAGCTATCACTCCTGAGGAGGCAAACATTTCCACCAGGCTTCTTCAGATCCTGACCTCTTGAAAAACTTTCTGATTTTGAATACTAACAAACCCAGCTGCTCTCTGGGCAACATTTAGCCCAAGACTCATCTGGCACAAAGAAATCAAAGTCATCCCCAACTGTGTTGGGGAAATAAACTCAACAGTAAATTCTAAGCTCGCACTCTATCACTGTGCAGGATGGTAACCTGGATGGAAATTCTACATAGTCAGGGAAGCCATGAGAAAACCTGGACCTAAATAAAAACATTTTTTTAAATGATTGTTTTTTTTCTTTTCTTTTTTTTAATTTTATTTATTTATTTTTGTATGTGTATGAGTGTACTGTCTGCATGTAGGTCTGTGCACCTGTGTCATGCAATGCCGCGGAGGTCAGAAGAGGGTCTCAGATTGCCCTGGAACTGGAGTTCTCCTGGAATTGGAGTTACAGACGGTTCTTAGCTGCCATGTGGGTGCTGGGGATCGAAACTGGGTCCTCTGCAAGAGCAGTTGGTGCTTTTAACTGCTAGGCTATCTCTCCAGCCCCTAAATAAAATTTTAAGCTTAATTTAAAAGTGTAATACAACATTGCAATGAACATCATACACTTCAATGTAATGTTTTGTAAATCTGTTCAATGCCTTAAGAATGTGGATGAGTTTCCTAGGCCAGGCATGGTGGCGCACGCCTTTAATCCCAGCACTTGGGAGGCAGAGATAGGTGGATCTCTGTGGGTTCAAGGCCGGCCTGGTCTACAGAGTGAGCTCCAGGACACCAGGTACTAAAAGGGAGACCCTGTCTCAAAAATACCAAAAAAAGTGTAAAACCAAAAAGAAAAATAAAACAAAAGTAATGGGTGAGTTGTCCTGGGGTCTGAGCATCTGCAGCTGGGGAGACCTGGGGATTGGAAGTAATCATTAACCCAGTCTCCAGGGACAGTGGGAGCCATCCCTTGTCCTTTCAGCCAGGATTTAGGCATATGAATGAAGGTGGCCACCATATGTCTGTGTTTGGCTGGTCCTTTCTGTGTGGGTGCTTTGTTCCTTTTTGTTCCTTGTTTTTCTCTGGTGGATTTGTGTTTTCTGTAGTGTGAGACTGGTCAGAGCCCTGAACTAGAGCCCCTCACCAGGTGAAGTGAGACAGAGACCCAGAATGGATGTCCAGACCAAGTAAGAGCCCTCCCAGGTCAGAAAAGCAGGTGAAAGCCAGCACAGGCTGATCCCTGCCCTTCCCCATAAGGATGCATGCCAAGTCTTGATGTTATCCCAAGATGGCACTAGCCTCCTGTCAGGAAGGAAAGGGGGGGGGGGANGCCTGCATGTTTGTAAGTATACCGGTGTCTTGTAATGCCCATGGAGGTCAGAAGAGAATGTTGGATTCTCCTGGAACTGGAGTTACAGACAGCTGTTAGCTGTCATGTGGGTGCTGGGAACCAAACCCTTGTTCTCTGCAAGAGCAGCCAGTGTTCTTAACTGGTGAGCTGTCTCTCCAGCCCCAAAAGCTATTCTTTAAATGTCCCCAAGACAGAAATAAATAGTAAACAATTAAAAGACTTCAGATGAAAAGTGAAAATAATATGTTATGAACTTTAAATTCTAAATCAAGCCGGGCATGGTGGCGCACGCCTTTAATCCTAGCACTTGGGAGGCAGAGGCAGGTGGATCTTTGTGAGTTCAAAGCCAGCCTGGTCTACAGAGTGAGTTCCAGGACAGCTGGGGCTATAGGGAGACCCTGTCTCGAAAAGACAAAAAAAAAAAAAATTCTAAATCATTCAGCTTGCATGTAAAATACCAAGTTTTTATTTTCAGAAACAGAAATCTGAACAAAAGAAAAGATGGACCTCTGATTCTGGCAAGGCGTGGCAGAGCACAGCCCCATCTATAAGCACTTTCTGATCCCAGAGGCTCCTAAACAGACAGCTCACAGGCAACCAATCCTGAGTCTCTTCATGTCCTCACATGGGGAATGATTAGCATGAGAGACGTTAGCAATTATTTTCCAGCGTGATGTAAGCCGTGGCGGCAGCCAAGCCAGCGTCCTTGCTGAGCACATTCCAGCCTCCTGATGACTTCACTCCTCACCCTGATTAGGATGCGCGCCGCGTGCTGCTTAATACAATCTGCCATCAAATGCCAAGTGCTTTAGAACTGAATTAGGAAATATGTCCAGATACACAGAATGATGCTCTGAGCCCTTTAGGAGGCACGGGACTCATCGACAATATAATATTCTAACCAAGGCAATCCTGTCTTCTAACCCTCCACCTCGGAGAGGAATTAATAAAGATGACGTTCTATCATAAATGTTCTCATAAATAAAAGTATTTTTGACAGATTCAGGAACTAGGAGACACAAAAACAAATGCTGAGGTGCTGTTTGGGTATAAAGGGCTTTTCCTTTGTTGTCTTCTACTGTCACAGCCACTGCTGAGGCCACTTGCAGTCTGAGAACCCAAGAATGCAACATCAATGCTTCAGGGCACGTTTCTACCTGTAAGTTAAAGATCTCTGCATAGACCCTCTTATTATGTCCCACTTACCCAGTAAGGCACGGAAACTAAGGCTGGGCGTGATGGGGTATGCCTTTAATCCCAGCACTTAAAAAAAAAAACAAAAAAACTGACGACACAGGAACTGACAAGAAAACCAATCTCTTGCCCCAGCATTGCTGTCAGCAGGTATCTGTACTGCCCTTAGAGAGAGCACAAAAACCCTCGGCTATCTCAGAATTCTCTGCTGGTACGTCAACTCAGCTGGACTCTATAGGCACAGAAAAGCACAAAACACTCACCTAGCTCCCAAATCCAGGATCTTGGATGCTGGACAGATCCCAAAGGTCATATATCCAGCTCTCCTCATTTTATTGAGGGGAGAGAGGCAGTCAGATCACCTCTTAACAGAATCACAGACTCTCAAATGGTCCCAAGCAAGCTGAGAAGAGGCACACACCAGTCTCTGGCCCACCAGGATGCCAGCCCTGCCACATGGTGCTAGGTGGAGCTATGTGGCCTAGTCATTCACCTTCAAAGCAGACAGCTACAAAATTGTAGCACAAATGGCAAAAGCCCATGGTCCACACATCCCATCAATCCTAGGCTCATTCTCTTGTCATCTTTCTACAGATACTCAGGAATGATACCCAAGAGCTCCTGGGGAGTGGGGTTCATGGTGTCACCACCACCCAAGAATAACCTCTATAGAGAGCAGCATCTGTCAAAGTTATGAAGGCTCATATCCCTTTGACCCAGCAAGTCCACTGTAAGGAATAATTCTGCAAATACGGCTGTCCTTGCAATAGCGAAGGACTGGGAGCAATCTGACATTTGTCTGACAGGCTAGAGTGATGACACGTGCCTTTAATCCCTGAACTGGGGGCAAACCTAGTCTACATTTCAAGTTCCAGGCCAGTTGAGACTAGAGGGAGACCCTGTCTCAAACAAAACAAACAACAAAAAAGTTAAGAACACGTGATACTTTGCTTATAAGTGCATGAACCATCTTGTAAAGGATGCACAAGAAATGAGCAGCAACTTGCTCCCAGAGGAAAATTCAGGTAGTAGTTGAGAGCTCAGAAAGCCGTTTCACTACTTACTACACAGCCAGCCTCACAGCTTCTCCTTCTCCTTCTTCCTGTGTTTGGACCTCTGAATCCGGAGAAAGTATTATCTACTCAAAAATTACGTTAAAAATAATCTTTATAGATCAGTATAAAATACACTTTTTTTTTCTTTTTTCTTTTTTTCCTATGACTTTCCATTGCTAAAGAAAATCCTGGTAAATCCAGTATGGCCCTAGCCCTGGCTTCTGAAGTTAAGTCTGGTAATAGCTGCCCCTCAGCAGGCAAGAAAACAGTGTATACAGAGTTCTGACTTTGAGGCCTCGCAGCTTACACTGCAGCAGAAGATCTGTTCTCAAGACCAAATGGATAAAGCTTGTAAATCATGTGCTTCTCAAGAAAACCCAGGCATGTGACAGTATCGGTGTAGAGATCTGTATGCAAGGCAGTTTAACACTGCAACACCAGAACACACTGATGCTCACTGAGAGGACGGAGGGCATGGAACCCTTATTACTCAATCCTCAAGTAGCTGTGGTGCCTATAAAATGCCAGTGTGGTCAGCATACGGTTCAAAGACACTGTGTAAGTGACCAAAATAACACCTCTGGATACTTCCACAGGTTATGGAGAGCTAAATTTGACTAAAATCTCTTTAAGCATTTGGACTTCACTATCTTTTATCACAGCTGATCAATAAGGGACTACAGTTAAGCCCCAGTTGTATATCAGGTACAAATGAAGACAAACCAAACCAAACTCTTAAAACTTCATCTGAGTCCGGGCTATGGAGGCCAGAGGTATAGACATGAGTCCTAGAGTGTGCACAGATCCAGGCAAACTCCTCTGCTCACTGGCTCACAGCAATCCAATAAACCATGTTGTGGCTGGCACTGCCAAGCTAAAGCATGGCATGGCTAAATCTTGAGGAAAGCAATGTGTAGCCTTCTATAGGAGACTATTTAGGAATGACGACAGGACATTACCAAACTTTCACAAGCCACCATGACACAGCTTAGCTCACATGGAAAGGCTATCCAGTTATATTTGCTTAAAATTCAGGCTTTTCCAAGGAAGCAGAAAATGTACTAAAGATGATGAGACAGAAAGTCCTACCTCTGCAAAGCTAAGGAAAGTGATGTCAAGGAAGTTTGGCCCTTCCTGGGAAAACAAAGCTCAGGAGTTATCATCTCAGGCTTTCTAGCTAAGATATGCCAGCTCTGCTCTAACAAGCAGGCTGACCCCAGCACAAAGGGCTGCCTTCCCACTAAGAGGCATTTTCTATTCCTTCATGAAGAATGTATAACTAGAGTCCAGGATGCTTCAGTTTTTGAGTACTGACTAGGTTGTAACAGCAGCACTTATAACGCAGATTAGTAAACTGCACAGATCATACAGAAAGTAAGATGTAGAAGTCAGCACCAGAGCAGGAATCCAACTGTGACTGGCAGACAAGAAGAACGCACAACGATGGCTGGCGGTGCCAGCACCAAAGCCGGGGCTATACACAGGTGTCAGCAGCCCTAGAGCTGCACGAAGCGTGTTCTACAGGAACTCAGAGAGCACTCTGCAACCTGCCTGAGGCTATCATGTGAAAGGGCCAGGCAGTGTGTGTCCAGAGCCTGCCTCTCCAGTTCACACAGCTGCTGGGTAGGAAGGGACCTCCTTTCTTAGGAGAATGGTGCTATAAGGGAGCCAGGAAAACCCCAAATGCCAACAGCAGGCTCAAGAGCAGGCAAACTGAAGGAAACCCCAAACCAAACAAAAATATTATCTGTCTGCTCTGATCCCTCCACTCAAAAACACTGAATTCTATGAATCAGTTTTAAGACCCAGTATGTGGCCTACAGTCAGAATAATAAAAACCAGCAGTGATAAAATTTAGTCATCATTCAAAAAATTTCAATTAAAAGCTTGTCTCCTGGCTTCTGGGTCAGACAGTACCCGAAGACATTTTCCTGCACTGTTGGTGACAATGTAAACCCTGATGAAAACTTTTTAATTTTTTTTTCTCAGCATGAGTTTGGAACTTTTTAATTTTTTAAAGTTTATTTTATTTACTATTATGTGTGTGTGCGTGTGTGTGTGTGTGTACACGTGCCTCTGTGCATGTGTGGAGGAGGTCAGAGAACAACTTTGTGGAGCTGCTTCTCTCCTTCTACCTTTACATTGGTTCCAGGGATAGAGTACAGGTATCAGGCTTTCATGGTAAGTACCTCTACCCATACTGCAGTGAAATTAGCAATGACCATCTATGTCTTGATGGATACTAAAATCATACTACCTCCCAGGGACCTTTGAAGGTTGCAATGTGTAGTGTAGCATTGCCTGAGATAGTCCGAACAGTGAACACAGCCTAAATATCTACCAGTGAGGGCACTGCTGACACAGCCTATGGATTCTGCTCTAGTTTGCTTTCAACTGCTGTGACAAAACACTCTGACCAATACCAACTTGGGGAGGAAAGGATTTATTCATCTTACATCCCTAGGTCACAGTTTATCACTGAGGGAGCCTGCTTGGGGCAGGAACCTGGAGACAGGAGCTGGAGCACAGGCCATGGAGGAATGCTGCTCACTGGCTCTCTCCTTTCTAAGTAAAATGCACAGCCATGTGTACTGCCTGAAGTTCTGTCCACCGTGAAGACTTTCCTTCATCAGTGTCCTTCAGTTTGTTCCAGAAACTGGCTGTAATGCTGCAGCTGTCCACTTGTGTCCACTTCGGGTGGTTACATACATCGCATGCAGAGCCATCAGTAAACCAAGCCCTAGCCTTCTCTTCCTAGTCAGCCAATCATAGTGTGATAGTGGTCAGGTCTAAGTAACTCCATCCTTTTTTAGGTGGGGGGGAGGGAGGTTCTTTTTGAGACAGGGTCTCCCTATAGCCCCAGCTGGCCTGGAACTCACTATGTTGATCAGGCTGGCCTCAAACTCACAGAGATCCACCTGCCTCTGCCTCCTGAGTGCTGGGATTAAAGGGCCTATGCCACCACACCCAGCTTAGTGAGTCTATCTTAATGACTCAGAACAAATACCAGAAGGGCTAGCTGGTTATCTCGACCTTGGAATCCTCCCCAGGATGTCCTGTGACAACCTATCTATCTTTTCTTTTGACAACTGCCTGCAGCCCACCTACTTATCTTTGTAATCCTGCAGGAAACTGAGGGGTTTTTTAATTTTTATTTTTTATTGTCTGACTGGAATTTCTAAAAAAAATTTGCCAGGGGATTGTATTTGCCTTTATAAGCCTAACTTGCCTCTGAGTCAGGGCTGTACCTTCCCAATCCCAACCTGGGGTACACTCCTGGCTGGTCCAAATTAAAAACCCAATTCAGCTAATTGGAACCTGGAGTCTGTGTGCCACAACAATATGACACACCTCATGAAGCCACAGGTGCAGGCTTGAGAAGAGGGAGCATTGTAACAGGAGTAGAAACCAAAGGCATTTGGACAATTTCTTCTTGTAACTTGCTTGTGCCCTCAGGGTCTACTCAGGCCCAATCACATACATATCACTTCCATTTGATAATGGATTATTTCTGTACAAGTCCTACTTTATGGCTTGGTGGGTCAGAAAACACTGAGCTCATGATAGGCAGCTCAGGTCACATGGTGACTTGGTGGCCCATTGTCAAACATTTGGTTTCCACTAAGGCCCAATAGCAGGCTAAGAGCTGTCTCTCGAAGGGAGAATAGTTGTCTGCAGATGAAGGTAGAGCCTTACTCCAAAATCCCAAGGGCCTCCACTGTGGTTTCCCTATGGGAGCCTGCCACAGACTCCAGACAGCATCTCTATCTGCCACTGACACCTCAAGCACCATTGGGTCTGCTGGATCATATGGCCCTAGGGGCAAAGCAGCCTGCACTGCAGCCTGGACCTGTTGAAGAGCCTTTTCCTGCTCGAGGTCCCATTCAAAGTTTGCTGCCTTCCAAGTCACCTGCTATATGGGTCATAGTAACACACCCAGATGAGGAATGTGCTGCTTCCAGAACACAGAGAGATCCACTAAGCATTGTGCTTCTTTCTTGGTGGAGGGAGGAGCCAAGTACAATTTATTCTTCACCTTAGAAGGAATGTCTCTGCATGCTCCACATTACTGAACACCTAGAAATTTCACTGAGGTAGAAGGCCCTTAATTTTAGTTGGATTTATTTCCTATCCTCTCATGCACATATGCTTTACCAACAAGTCCAGACTGGCTGCTACCTCCTGCCTACTGGATCCAATCAACATAACATCATCAATTTAGTGGACCAGTGATATTCTGTGATCAAGATCCATGGCACAAGGCTGGGGAGTTAACAGACCCTTGAGGTAGGACAGTAAAGGTATACTGTTGACCTTGCCAGTTGAAAGCAAATTGCTTCTGGTGGTCCTTATGAACTGGTATTAAGAAGAAAGCATTTGGCAGATCAATAGCTGCATGCCAGGTACCAGGAGACTATAAATCTGTTCAAATAAGGAAACCACATCTGGTACAGCAGCTGCTAGCCAGAGGTTCGATTATATACTGATTCATGGGCTGTAGACAATGGTTTGGCTGGATGGCCAGGGACTTGGAAGGAGCATGACTGGAAAATTGGTGAGAAAGACATTTGGGGAAGAAGTATATGGACAGATCTCTCCAAATAGGCAAAAGATGTGAAGATACTTGTATCTCATGTAAATGCTCATCGAAAAGTGATTTCAGCAGAGGATGAATTAAATAATCAAGTAGATGAGATGACCTGTTCTGTGGACAGTCAGCCTCTGTCTCCAGCTATCTCTATCATTGTTCAATTGGCCCATGAACAAAGTGGCTGTGGTGGCAGAGATGGGGTTATCCATGGGCTCAGCAACATGGACTCACACTCACTGAGGCTGATCTGGCTACAGCTGCTGCTGAGTGCCAGATCTGCCAATAGCAGAGACCAACACTGAGCCTCCAATTATGGTACTATTCCCTAGAGGGACCAGCTGGCAACCTGATGACAGGTTGTCTACACTGGGCCACTTCTATCATGGAGGGGACAGCGCTTTGTCCTTACAGGAACAGACACTTATTCTGGTTATGGATTTGCCTTTCCTGCACATAATGCTTCTGCCAAAACTACCATCCAGGAACTTACAGAATGTCTTATCCACTGTTATGGTATTCTGTACAGCATCACTTCATAGCCAAAGAAGTGTGACGGTGTAGCCATGGTCATGAAACCCATTGATCTTACCATGTTCCCTGCCGTCCTGAAGCAGCTGGCTTAATAGAATAGAGTAGCCTCTTAAAAAGACACAGTTACAGCACCAATTAGGTGACAATAGCTTGGAGGGCTGGGGCAGGTTCCTCCAGAAGGCAGAATATGCTTTGAATTAGTGTCCAATATATGGTACTGTTTCTCCTATAGCCAGAATTCACAGGTCCAGGAATCAAGGAGTGGAAGTATGAATGATTCCACTCACGATCACCCCTAGTGACCCAGTAGAAAAATTTTTTGCAGATCTCCCAGAATCTAGCAGGACTTCAGTGCCAGATTTGGACTACTGAGATATCCAGCCTCGTGAACTGAGCAACAACTGGATTCTCAGCCTCTTCAGTGTGGGGCAGCCACTGTTGGACTACTCAGACTCTATCCTGTGAGCTAATAAAATAAATCCATATATATGATTATATATATATTTATATATGATTTCTATGGATTCTGTTTCTTTCTTTTTTTCCGTGGGGGGGCTCTTTTTGAGATTGAGTCTCCCTGTAGCCCCAGCTGTCCTGGAACTCACTCTGTAGACCAGGCTGGCCTTGAACTCTGCCTCCCGAGTGCTAGGATTAAAGGTGTGCGTCACCATGCCCGGCGGATTCTGTTTCTTTACAGAACCTTGACTAATACAGGGATAGCGAGTTTGGGATGTGCTGACATGAAATGCTGTCTGAGGCACATGACTGAGCAACAACATTAGACACAGACCAGTGTATCTACTATGACCTACATCTACTAAGATCTGCTCTCAGCATGTAAATACATCTATATGTACACTGAACTTTGCCATGCAGATAACCTGGAAATTAGTAATAGTTTCTTCTGGAATTGTTTCCAATTCCGATATTAGAATTGGAAAAAGCGAAATGCTTCATCTCCCATTATTTTAAAGTGCCAGAATTTTTTGGTACACCAAGACATTGCTCTGTTAGAAAAGGGCATCAGACAGGCATGGTGGTGCATGCCTTTAATCCTAGCACTTGGGAGGCAGAAGCAGGTGGATCTCTGTGAGTTCAAGGTCAGCCTGGTCTACAGAGTGAGTTCCAGGCCAGCTGGGGCTACAGGGAGACCCTGTCTCGAAAAGACCAAAAAAAAAAAAAAACAAAAGAAAGAAAAGGGCATCAAGAACTTCAATACTTTGCCAGGTATGGGAATAGATGCCTGTAATCCCCCGTACTCGGGAGGAAGCAGAGGAAAAAGCCCGAGAGTTCGTGGCTATCCTCGGCTATGTAGTGAGTGCAAGGCCACCCTGGGACACAGAAGACCCTGTTTCAAATAACAAAACCAAATGAAACAGAAAGACCTTAATTTCTCAAAACTACCTTCTAAAAAAATAGTCTGTTTTTGTTTTTGTTAATCTACACCTTGCCATTTTCCTACCTTGTTTCCTTCATACACCCATCCCAGACTCTTCACTCCAAAGGCAACCTGGCTGGCTGAGACATCCAGACACGTGACAGGCTGGCCATAGACGTAATGGAGAGTTCTGGCTGAGTCCTCGGCCTTTAGCAGGTACACCAGGTCTCCAGCAGTGGCTATTGCCACAGGGTACCTCCCGGTATCCGGAACTATTTCAAGGTAGTCCACCTGTTAAAGGAGAGGTGCTGTTTAGTCCTCCATAATTATGTTGACTTGGTCAAGAGAGGAAATTTCTACTGCACACCAAGTAGAAGGGCAGCGACCCAGTCCACAGAAACAGCTGGGAAAGGGCCTGCACACAGGTGAGGAAACATGGCTCTTGCCTAGATGAAAAGATGCCAACTCTGGCAGAAATGAACACTAAAGCCTGTGAAATGCTGAGGACAGAGAAGCAAGGCAGGGAGAATAGGGGAAGAGGGTCCCTGGTGGGCTAGTTTGCGATGTGCTGGGGACAGAGGAAATCACAGTACCCTCGGCTGAGACATGTGTAAGTTTTCTAACAATGGCTGTCTTCGAGGAGGAGAGAGACGGTGAGATGTACTGCAAGGTGATTTCCCTGCTGTTAAGCTTACTGGAGCTTTTAAATTCTGAACTATGACAGTGTTATAGCAGCTATCCAAACACACAGGTTTTATTATTCTCTAAGAAACTAAA
>VZQC01001799.1:556106-628865 GCA_009823505.1 Rhizomys pruinosus | reverse complement strand
TTCCAGGGGAATCTGACACCTTCTTCTGACCTCTGTGGCATTGCACAACACTGGCGCACAAACCTGCATGCAGACAGTACGCTCATACACATAAAATATAAATAAATAAAATTTAAAAACTAAAACATAGAAATAAATAAAATTAAAAAAGAAAATTAACAATGTTTTAAAATTCTTATTTATTTATTTTTATGTGTATGAATGTACTGTCTGCATGTAGGTTTGTGCATCCCTGTCGTGCAATGCCGCGGAGGTCAGAAGAGGGAGTCAGATTCTCCTGGAACTGGAGTTAAAGACAGTTCTCAGCCGCCATGTGGGTGCTGGGGATTGAACACGGGTCCTCTGCAAGAGCAGTTGGTGCTCTTAACTGCTAGGCCATCTCTCCAGCCTTATTTATTTATTTATTTATTTATTTATTTATTTATTTATTTGAGACAGGGTCTCCCTATAGCCCCAGCTGGCCTGGAACTCACTCTGTGGACCAGGCTGGCCTTGAACTCACAGAGATCTGCCTGCCTCTGCCTCCTGAGTACTAGGGTTAAAGGCATGCACCACCATGCCTGGCTTACAGATGGTTCTTAGTCACCCTGTGGGTGCTGGGAATCAAACCTGGGTCCTATGCAAGAGCAGTCGGTGCTCTTAACCACTGAGCCATCTCTCCAGCCCCTATTATATTTATTTTATGTTTATGAATATATTGCCTGCATGTTTGTAAGTATCCCTGTGTCATGCAATGCTCTCGGAGGTCAGAAGAGGGCACCGGATCTCCTGGAACTGGAGTTACTGATGGTTGTTAGCTGCCATGTGGGTGCTGGGAATTGAACCCAGGTCCTCTGCAAGAGCGGTCAGTGCTCTTAACCGCTGAGCCACCTCTCCAGCCCCATACAGTTACCAAGTTTTAATGGTCTAGATTTAAACGCAGTGGGTTTCAGTTTACATTGGAGATTCTTTCAGTGTCAGGGCCCAAATCACGTTTTGAAGGAGAAGCATGACTAGTTGGAACACTTTCTTTTTGTAATCCCCTCTTTAAAAAACTGCTGAGCCAGAGCGTTCCAGAGACAGGCTGTCTTATGCAGGTTTTTGTGGTGCACTTGAGAACTGAATAGTCAGGAGTTTGGTGTCTTAGTGCTGTTTCTGTTCTTACATGTAATGTTTAGTTGGATGTCAAGTTGAAAATCCTGTTTGTAAAAAAAGTTGTTTTCATCTGGGTATTTATTTAGGGAGGCTTTGGTTGCCACAGTGGGGAAAAAAGGACATTATACAAGTCAAGTGTATTTTAAGTGGGTCTTGAATTTCATTGAAAATTGAAACTCTTCATTTTGAAAATAGCACTTTGGTTTAGAACTTGGAGATATAAATGCCTTCCCCCTCCGTCCTTTAGACGTTTCTGTATCTCAGGCTGGCCTGGCACTCTCAGTCTTCCTGTTTCAGCTTCCCAGTGCTGAGATTACAAGCCCACAGCAATGTCTCCTCATATAATGCTTTTTGCCTTGGTCACTAGGTCCCAAGTTACACATTGGTCCTTCTTAGGTTCTTAGCAGGGGAACAGAGCAAGTGGTTTAGAATCTTATTGAAAGTGTGGTTGCTGGCCAGCTATATCAGTATCTCTAGATGCTTTTTGTAAATGTAACCGCTAGAGCCTGTCATTATTGAGATCACATATGGCACTTTCTGTATTGAAGCTAGGTGAGTGGGTTCATAGAAAGTGTGTGTGTGTGTGTGTGTGTGTGTATGTTTGTGTGTATCTATTTCTGAGACCTTTTGTGACGTGCTGCAGTACTGGATAATTGGCTTTTGTTTTGTATTCTGTCCATTAAAAAACAAATGTAGGGGCTGGAGAGATGGCTCAGTGGTTAAGAGTGCCGACTGCTCTTGCAGAGGACCTGGGTTCGATTCCTAGCACCCACATGGCGGCTAAGAACCGTCTTTAACTCCATTTCCAGGGGGATCTGATGCCCTCTTCTGACCTCTACGGCATTGCATGTACCTACATTGAGTGCACCAACCTACATCCAGACAGTACACTCATACACATAAAAAATAATAAATAAAAATTAAAAAATACTTAAAAAATAAAAAACAAATGTAAAGAACATGGGACTTATTGGCAAACTGAAGTCAGGTGTTTGGCTGAATGACTTACATAGACCCATCGCAGCGTAATGGCATTGCACTCATGTTGTCTTCAGGTTTTGTTTCCCAAGATTGGGCCACATATCCTCTACTTTCTGTAGTTGACTTGTGCTTTTTTTTTTCGGTCTTTTTGAGACAGGATCTCCCTGTAGCCCCAGCTGCCCTGGAACTCACTATGTAGACCAGGCTAGCCTCAAACTCTCAGAGATCCACCTGCCTTTGCCTTCCAGTGCTGGGATTAAACACACACTAACATACACAAAGAGGGAGGGAGGAAGGGAGGGGGGAGGCGAGGCGAGGGAGGGAGGAGAGGGAAGGGAGGCGAGGGAAGGCAACCAGAAGAACTCAAGACATATATCCCAGTACTAGGAGATGGCAGGTAGGAGAACAGGATCAAGAATTCAAGACCTGCCTCAGCTACCACAAGCAAGTTCAATGCACCAGCCTGAGGCAACACTGATAACTCCTGTCTACAAAAAATTCATTTAAATTAATTCATTAATATTAATTTAAAACAAAGGGCAAGATAGAAAGATAAGAAAGGAAATGGGAAAGGGAAAAGAAAGGGGAAAGGAGAAAAAAGGAAAAGACAAAAAGCACACACTGAGATAGTAAAAGAACATCATATATGCAGCCTACTCAAATGGCTCAAAAATAAATATGTATATGTGTGTGTGTGTGTGTGTGTGTGTGTGTGTGTTTGGAGAGGAAATAAGATAAAGCTCAGGTGGGAAATGTTAGCCTCTGTTAAATTTGGATAAGGAGCATAGGAAAGAGAGCTCTCTGTACTTTCAACTTCCCTGTATTTTTGAGATTATGCCAAAATAAACCCTTTTAAAAGCAGTTTCATGAATTATAAAACATATTTAAGAAATGACGAAGCGATCGTAAAATCACGCGTTTTAAATTTCAAACTATAATTAGCACACAAAAAAAATATACTTATCCAATGAAAATATCCTAATAATTGAACTGATAATAAAGCCAACAGAATAAATTTTAACGCGCGGATTAAACATTACAGGCGAGCACAACGCAAATATATACAATGGTGGTGTTTATTGTTCTGCCTGGATTTTGTTCTGGGCTCATCAGGGATCCCCTGAGTAAGATTAAAACACTTTATCTCTTATCTATAAATAGACTGTTACATTTGAATAAAAAGAAGTTCTATAAATATGCAGGAAAACTTCCTTAAGTCAAGATTAAAACTGCATTTAGTACCAAATTTGGGCTGCCACTTTTATTAGACTGTAAATGCTAACTTAACAAAAGCACACGTTTTTCAGGCCAATAGTGGCCACATGCCTTTAATCCCAGCACCTCGGAAGCTGCAAAGGCAGCGTGAGATCATCTGTGAGTTTAGGGCTAGCCTGGTCTACATAGCTTGAGTTCCAGGGGCAGCTGCTGGGCTACAGGAGATCGTCTCAAAAAGGGACTGAAAAAAAAAGCACAGCTCTCAACTACATAAGTAGAGATATGTGGCCCAATCTTCGGGAAACAAAACCTGAAAGAACAACATGAGTGCAATGCCATTACGCTGCGATGGGTCTATGTAAGTCATTCAGCCAAACACCTGACTTCAGCTTGCCAATAAGTCCCATGTTTTTAACATTTGTTTTCTTATTTATTTAAGTATTTTTAATTTATTCTATTAATTTTATTATGTGTATTGAGTGTACTGTCTGATGTAGGTAGATGCAACTCAATGTAGCTTACATGCAATGCGTAAGAGGTCAGAAGAAGGGCATCAGACATCCCCCTGGAAATTGGAGTTAAAGAAGACAGCGGATTCTTAGCCGCCATGTTGGCGCTAGTAAAGGAACTCAACCCCACGGTCCATCTCGCAAGAGCACAGTCCGGACACTCTAACCATGAGCCAATCTCTCCAGCCCCATATACATTTGTTTTTTTATGGACAGAATACAAAACAAAAGCCAATTATCCAGTACTGCAGCACGTCACAAAAGGTCTCAGAAATAGATACACACAGACACACAACCACACAACACACACACACACACACACACAACTTTCTATGAACCCACTCACCTAGCTTCAATACAGAAAGTGCCATATGTGATCTCAATAATGACAGGCTCTAGCGGTTACATTTACAAAAAGCATCTAGAGATACTGATATAGCTGGCCAGCAACCNGTGTGTGTGTGTGTGTGTGTGTGTGTGTGTCTGTGTCTGTGTGTCTTATGCCCATGTGTGTAGAGGTCAACCTTGAGAATTTTTCCTCAGTCATTGTCCACCTTGTTTTTTGAGACAGGATTTTTCCACCTGTCTCTGGGTTCCCAGCGCTGGGATTACAAGTGTTTGCCTCACTTCTAGCTTTTTATGTGAGTGCTGGAGATTGAACTCAGGTCTTTGTGCCTGTTACTGCAAGCACTCTTCCCACAGAGCTTTTCCTCAGCCCTTCAGGATATGTTTTCTAAGAAACAAAGGTGTGCTGCCTTTCCTTTTCCTTGTCCTCGCTGTTGTCTCTGTCTCTCTCTGTCTCTGTCTCTTTATCTCTCCCCCTAAGGTCTTGCTATGTGGTCTTGGTTGGTACTCACTATGTAGCTTAGGCTGGCCTCAAATTCACAACAGTCCTGTCTTACCCTTCCAGGTGCTGGGATAAAATATAGGTCTGTACCACCACACCTGGCTGATTTTCTCTTATATAACTATTGTATACCTAGTCACATATAGGTAATTTAACCTTCACACAAGAGTTTTCTTCTTCCTTTGTAATGATGAGGATCAATCCCAGGGTCTCATGTATGCTAGACAATCAGACTACCACTGAGTAAATCCCCAGGCTCACATAGTACTCCTTATCTGTTGAACATTTTTCTAATTTGTCAGTTGTTCTGATAAAGTCTTTTGTTGAATTTTTTTGCTCTGATCTAAGATCCAGTCTCACATTACACATTGCATTTAATAGTTGTAACTCTAGGGGTTAGAGAGATGGCTCAGCGTTTAAGAGCACTGGCTGCTCTTGCAGAGGACCAGGGTTCGAATTCCAGCACCACATGGCAGCTAAGAACTGCCTGTAACTCCAGTTCCAGAGGATCCTATGCCACTTTCTGACCTCCATGGGCATTGCATGACGTGGGTGCACTTACACACATGCAGGCAATACACTCATACACATAAAATTAAATAATAAAATATTTTTTAAAAAGTCACGTCTCTAGTCTCTATTAATTTGTGACCATCTTTTCAAAGAGATTCTTTGTGATTTCAATCAGTTAACACAAAATAAATGTACCCTTTTGTAGGGTATAATGTGATAATTTGGTACATGGATACCATGGATACAATATAACATGACCAAATTAGAGTAGTCAGCATTTTTTTTTTCTTCTTAAGCATGCAGCATTTCTTTGTGTTGGTACACTTCAAACTCCTCTCTTCTAGTGCTTCATATGGATAATACATTATTGTGGAAGTAGTCACCCTGGTCTGGAGTAGAATTTTATAATTTATTCTTCCTATCTAACTGTATTTTGATACCCGGATGGCCTGGAACTAACTATAGACCAGGCTGGCCTTAAACATGCAGTGCCTTTGCATCCCAAGCACTGGATTACAGGTGTGCACTACCATGCTTGGCTTTCAAGTACCGCGTCTAATCTTTCTGGTGTGCTATTGGATTTGGTTTGTTGGTATTTTTTTTTTTTTGAGAATATTTTGCACCTGTGTTCATGAGATATATTGTTCTATAAAATTTTAAATTATTTTTTTCTAAATTTTCTGTGTATGCATGTATTGCCTGCATGTGTGTACATGCATTCGTGTCGTGCAGTGCTCATGGAGGTCAGAAGAGGGCGTTGGATCCCTTGGAACTGGAGTTATGGACAGTTGTTAGCCACCATGTGGGTGCTGGGGTTCAAACCCAGGTCTTCTACAAGAACATCCAGTGCTCTTAACTGCTGAGCCATCTCACCAGTCCCTACAATTTATTTTTCTACTGACCTCTTCTGGTTTTTGGTATTAGAATAATGCTTACCTTATATACGATTTTGGAATTTTTCTGTCCGTTCAGTTGTTTAGAATAGTTTGGGAAGAGTTGGTATTAGTTATTCTTTAAAAAATTGGTAACATTTTGCAGTGAGGCCATCCACTTCTGGCCCTGTCTTTGTTGGGACCCTTTTTTCACTTATTCAGTCTCCATACGCATTAATGATCTGTTCATGTTTTCCATATCTTCATGGTTTAATTTTGTTTCATAAATTTAACTCTGTCTTCTAGATTTTCCAATTTATTGGTCTGTAGTTGTTCATAATTTCCCTTTGTGACCCTCTGTGTTTTGGTGGCATCAACCTGGCTCCTTCCCAGAGTTGGTGGAGAGTGGGCCAAGGATTTATGATGGATTTTTTTTTTTAATTTTTTTTTTTTCTTTTTGGTCTTTTTGAGACAGGGTCTCCCTGTAGCCCCAGCTGTCCTGGAACTCACTCTGTAGACCAGGCTGGCCTTGAACTCACAAAGATCCGCCTGCCTTTGCCTCTCAAGTGCTAGGATTAAAGGTGTGCGCCACCACGCCTGGCCTTAAATTTTTATGTCTATGAGTGTACTGTTTGCATGCAGGTTGGTGCACCCGTGTCATGCAATGCCATGGAGGTCAGAAGAGGGTGTTGGATTCCCCTGGAACTGGAGTTAAAGATGGTTCTTAGCCGCCATGTGGGTGCAGGGAATTGAAGCTGGGTCCTCTGCAAGAGCAGTCGGCGCTCTTAACCGCTGAGCCATCTCCATCTCTCCAGCCCCTTATGATGGATTTTTAACATATTGACATTTTAAAAATTCGTTTTTGAGACAGGGTCTCACTATGTAGTCCTGGCTGGTCTGGAACTCATTATGTAGGCTAGGCTAGCCTCAAAATCACATGTGTGCCCAGCTCTGCCTCCTGAGTACTGGGATCATATCAGCATTTTGTGACATTCTTCATTACAACATTCCTAAGATGACTTATTGAGAATGTCTCCTATTTGAGAAAGATTGACAGCATTTCAGTTACAGAGTAAATATGTTTGAATTAATTTTCTTTGAAATGAAATCAGATTCTTAGCCCTTGATACTTGGAAAATACAAGGAACAATACTGTAGTGGTTAGTTTCTATCAACCTGACACAAAGTAGAGTCACCTGGAAGGAGGGAACCCCAGTTGAGGGATTCCCTCCATCAGATTGGCCTGTTGGCATGTTCGTGAGGCGTTTCCTTCTTTGCAGTTGATGTAGGAGAGCCTGGCCATGGTGGGCAGTGCCATCCCTAGGCAGGTGCGTCTGGGTAAGAGTGCTGAGAAGGCCATGAGCGAGCAGCCAGCAAGCAGCCTTCCTTCATGTTTCTGCCCGTCAGTTCCTGCCTCCAGGTTACTGCCTTGAGTTGCTGTCTTAGCTTCCCCTCATGGTGGGGACTGTAAGCTGCAAGATGGAATAAACCCTCTCTTTCCCAACTTGTTCTTGGTCAGTGTTTTATCACAGGAACAGAAACAAAACTGGAACAAATACTTAAAGCTCACTTTATGTTTTTACATTTTTTAGAGCTTTTGTTTTTCATAAGTTGCTGAGAACAGTTTAGAACACATGTCTTCTCCCTCAATTCCAGGTCATTGTGGCTTTTAGCCAATAGCCTGATGATGTCTGAGGTTTATGCTGGTTAGCATTCATTAAGAGTATAGTAGAAAGTTATTAAATTTGTACTTAGATAATTAGGAGTTCACAATAATTCTGACACACTGGTGTGAAGATTCTTTGTACTGTAGAAGGCAAATAGAAAGAGATTTGGTTAGCTAATTAAAACTATAAACAAGAAGAGATGTTTAATCCCAACAACTATTTTCAACCACTTGTAAAATCAGCACAAACTAGGAATATGCCAATTAAAAATTTTTAAAATTAATTAAAGCACTAATGAATTCTCTAAGGCTTTCTTCCTTGGCATTTGTTGAAGTTACTAGGAAATAGGGACCTAATGATATTTTTGAATTCTGTTGTTCATGGTTCATATTAAGATGCACATGCTATATTACTATCCATATAAACACAGGCAACTGAAAACCAAAGTTGTAGAAACAGTATTTAACCTTTACTTGTGATGCAGGAACCAAATAAGAGAAGTTTTATTCTTTCATATTTTAAATACTAAAAAATGTTTCTTGAGGCCTACTAAGTTGTTTTTACAAATTGATTAACACGGGGCTGGAGAGATGGCCTAGCGATTAAGAGCGCTGAATGCTCTTGCAGAGGACCCGGGTTCGATCCCCAGCACCCACATGGCAGCTGAAAACCATTTTTAACTCCAGTTCCAGGGGAATCTGATGCCCTCTTCTGACCTCCGTGGCATTGCATGTCACAAGTGCACAGACCTACATGTAGACAGTACATTCATACACATACAAAAAAAAAATTGATTAACACTCATTTTGAAAATAAATGCTGCACATGGGGCTGGAGAGATGGCTCAGTGGTTAAGAGCATTAGCTACTCTTGCAGAGGACCTGAGTTTGGTTCCCAAAAACCCACATGGCAGTTAACAACTGTCTGTAATGACAGTTTCAGGGGAATCCGATGCCCCCTTCTGGCTTCTTTGGGCATTGCATGCATACAATATGCTTGGCATACCTGGAGGCCAAACGTATACATAGAATAAAAATAAATACATGAAAACTAAGGAAAACACTGAACTTGGTGGTAAGTTTTATGTTTTTACATTATTATTATTATTATTATTATTATTATTCGTGTGTGTGTGTATGTGTGTGCGTGTGTGTGTTTTCACACTTGAACACTCCATAGCATATGATATGGAGGCCAAAAAACAACTTGGGACAGTTGGTTCTCTTGTTCCACCATGTGAATTCCTGGAATTGAACTCAGGTCCTCAGACTTGGTTACAAGTGCCTGTACTGCTGAGCCATCTCGCCCCATGATAAGCTCTAGTCGTTTTTTCATTTTTCCATGTGTCTTTCAAGTCCTTCTTTACCTGAGCCAGAAAAATGAGTATTGGACCACAAAATATGGCTCCCATCTCCAGAAAATACATAGACTGATAGAGGTGACAAAATCATGCATGCTTTAATATACCATAACTATCATAATTCACATTTAGGCAAAACAACGTAGGAATGTTTATGCTAGTGCCTGTCTCATAGTAGGGCCTGAAAGATAACTTTTGGAAAGAATCAGTAAGTGTCTGTCTGGTGAGTAATGAGTCTTTCTGAAGAGGTGACACCTGGCTGCTTTCCACAGGTCTTACAATGTTTGCATGGTGACAAGCAATGGGTTGGGCATTTTTGCTGTAAAAATAGCTTGATTAGAAGAGATACATTATGAAGGAATGGTGAACTTTTGAATGCGAATGTGATATTAATTACATGAAAGAAGAGCCAGGCCATACAAGCTGTGCAGAGAATTAGATTTCATTCTCCAAGGGGAGGAACTTTGTTCTTTAAAAGATAGCTGTGGTCAGTGCTAGCCTGAGGTGTCAAGAGATGGTCAGGGTGGGTGGGAATTATGTTGTAAATGCCTGTGCATGGGGCTGAAGATGTAGCTTGGTTGGTAGAGTACTTGCCTAGCATGCATGAAGTCCTGGGTTTGATCCCTGCACTGCATAAAATGAGGCATGGTAGCACCAGCTGTAATCCCAGCACTCGGGAGGCAGAGGCATCCTAGGCTACACCAGCTGTAATCCCAGCGCTCGGGAGGCAGAGGCATCCTAGGCTACACCAGCTGTAATCCCAGTGCTCGGGAGGCAGAGGCATCCTAGGCTACACCAGCTGTAATCCCAGTGCTTGGGAGGCAGAGGCATCCCAGGCTACACCAGCTGTAATCCCAGCTCTCAGGAGGCAGAGGCATCCTAGGCTACACCAGCTGTAATCCCAGTGCTCGGGAGGCAGAGGCATCCCAGGCTACACCAGCTGTAATCCCAGTGCTCGGGAGGCAGAGGCATCCCAGGCTACACCAGCTGTAATCCCAGCTCTCAGGAGGCAGAGGCATCCCAGGCTACACCAGCTGTAATCCCAGCACTCAGGAGGCAGAGGCATCCTAGGCTACACCAGCTGTAATCCCAGTGCTCGGGAGGCAGAGGCATCCTAAGCTATACCAGCCATAATCCCAGCTCTCGGGAGGCAGAGGTATCCTAGGCTACATCGCCAGTCCTGTCTTAAAACAAAAACCAAAAACTGATCTTTGAGGGCATCACATGACATGGGTGCACTTACATACATGGAAGCAATACACTCATAGACATAAAATAATAAACTCATAGACAAAATAATAAATAAAATATTAAACCCAAACAAAAAACCTACCATCAACAACTATGTAAGAAGTGATCAAATAAAGCTGTTTCAGTAAGAGGGAAAAGCTTGGATTTGATCTCCCTTAGGGAGGCAAAATTTGAAGGTCAGTTCACTCTAACATAGGGCCAGATTTAAATCAGCTTGGTGAGTTCTGAATATTGGGATGGAAGTTAACAAAGGTCAACCTTAGGTACCTCTTTCCCACCCTGTGTGTCCTCCTTCATAAGGACTCGTGATACTGTGTCTGCCTGCTTAATCCTCTGAACCTGCCTCCTAATTTCTAATCTTGTTCCTACAGATATTTGGTTTGCCTTTCAGCTGTTGCATACCCTCTGGTGTCACCTACTTGTGGGTACTTTGATTATGAAAACAAAAACAACAACAACAAAAGTCAGTCTTATGGGACTATCAGCCATGGTAATGGAACAGATGTTTTAGTGGTGGCATTTAATGGCCTTACATATGGTGGAAACTTGGGAGGATTGCTTCCAGGGCTATGGTCAGCTAGAGCGGGGAGAAGATGCTTTAGCTTCCAAGGAAGTGCCTGGGGCCTGCTCCATAGTCAGGTGAAGCTCTTCAGAAGATGGCTTGACTGATAAGATTTAGAAGAGCGGTGGGGTGCAGCCTTGGCTGCCCATTAGGGAAACTAAGCAACAACTAGCCTGATCCTCATACAGGGATTCTTGTTCATCTGAAATAGGGAGCTGACCTGATAGGTTTTACAAGCTGCAGAGGTCACACTAAAACAGTCAGGGTCATAGATAACTGTGGTCTAGATGAGCATTTTTCTGGAGAAGGTGGAGACTTAGAGCTGATAATAAAATAATTGAAGCCTTAGCTGCAGATCAGTTTGGGAACTGGCAGAATAAGACAGGGAACCAGAGATAAGAACCTTAGGGAAAACCAGCCTTGTGGTAGAGAGGAAAGCAACTGAAACCTGCAATCAGAATTTCTTTATTAATTGCACCCTGCTTTAATTCAGGTCATTGGTGTATATTTTGTACAGTGTTTCTCTGACTCCAGAGTGGATTATAGATCAGGACATATCTTAAGTGCCTGATTCACATATATTGTTGATTGACAGACTGAAGGAGCTGATATTAATCCTTTTATCAGTGATGTGGAAAAGCATGACCTTTAATTCTTATCATCAGCAAATACCCATATCTGCCTCCAAGTTTACTTAAAAGAAGAATGCATGAAAGTAACATTTTTCAAGAATCTGTTCTATTTTCAAAGTCACCTGTCATTTTTGCCATAAATTCTTTGAGGCATGAAATAGCCTGCCAGTTGTCTATTGCTCTCAAAGTTAATGAATGGTTATCAATTTATCATGGGTAATAACCTAACTGCAGATTGTAAAGAAAGGCATTCTATCACTTTCTAGCATTTTTGCCTCAAGGCAGCATCTGCCTTTTTTATACTGTCTGCCTTTCCAACATAGCACTCAGAGGCTCAGCGTCCCTAAAGCTTTTTAATAGAGCACATTTCATACTTGGAAACCTTAACATTTGGTAATAGCTCAATGAAATATTAGTTAGTCATAGCTTCCTTTGTGTGGTAGACTATGTGTGGTATATGTATTTTGATGTAGGATTATAAATAAAATTTCTTGATGGACATTGAAGCAGTATGGAGTTTTAATTTTATTAATTTTACTTTAAAAAATTCAGAGCTAATTTACTTCTGATCTCTAATTTATATTCTATTAAAATATCACAGTTTTTATATGATTTTTTTTTAAATTTTATTTATTTATTTTTTTATGTGTATGAATGTACTGTCTGCATGTAGGTCTGTGCACCCGTGTCGTGCAATGCCGCAGAGGTCAGAAGAGGGTGTCGGATTCCCCTGGAACTGGAGTTCTCCTGGAATTGGAGTTACAGACGGTTCTCAGCTGCCATGTGGGTGCTGGGGATCGAACCCGGGTCCTCTGCAAGAGCAGTCGGCACTCTTAACCGCTAGGCCATCCCTCTAGTCCCAAAATATCACAGTTTTGTAACTAAAATATCACAGTTTTGTAACTCTCTTGCCTCTTGGTTATGTGTGAATTTGCTCTGTTTAGTATGAAATTCCCTTGTAGCATCAGCTCTTTTAGATCAGGGGCTTGGACCTGATCGTATCTTTATTATACCAACCAACCAACCAACCAGCCCACCCACCCACCTACCCCATCTTAGTTTTGCATTTCAGGCACTGAGCACATTATGATAACTCAATATTTACTGAATTAACATGAACCATCATCCCACTGTTTTAGCTATAAATTGTTGTGGAGTGGGTTACTTAACCTTTTTTCTTTTTTGAGGCAGGCTCTCATATCTGGCCCTAGCTGGTCTAGAACTTCCTTATAGATAGACAGGGCTGGCCTTGAACTGCTAGATATTTGCTGACTTCTGCATCTCATGTGCTAGGATTCAAAGCCTATGCTGGAATAAATCTTTGAAAATATTTTAAATTTATTTTTTAATTTTATGTGTATGACTGTAATGCCCGCATGTGTGTAAGTGCACCTGTGTTGTGCAGTGCCTGAGGACAGAAGAGGATGTCAGACCCCCTGAAACTGGAACTATTAGCTGCCATGTGGATGCTGGGATTCATACTCCAGTCTTCTGCAAGAACAGCCAGTATTCTAAACCACTGAGCCATCTCTCCAGCCCCCAATTTTTTTTTTAATCATAGCAGTATAATAGTAAGGACTGTGGAGCTAAATGTGTGCATTTTTAGTCACATCCTTAATTTTAATCCTAGATCTTTAATTGTTTAAGAGCTGCCTCCAGAGCTAGCTTCTGGTCAAAGTCCTCATCTACAATTGAATACTTGGTTTTTTTTTTTTCCGGTCTTTTCGAGACAGGGTCTCCCTGTAGCCCCAGCTGTCCTGGAACTCTGTAGACCAGGCTGGCCTTAAACTCACAAAGATCCGCCTGCCTCTGCCTCCCAAGTGCTAGGATTAAAGGCGTGTGCCACCACGCCCGGCTACAATTGAATACTTAAAAAAAAATTTATTTGTTATTTTCTTATGTATATGAATGTACTATCTGCATGTAGGTTTGTGTCATGCAATGCCACGGAGGTCAGAAGAGGGTGTCGGATTCCCCTGGAACTGGAGATAAAGACAGTTCTTAGCTGCCATGTGGGTGCTAGGAATCAAACATGGGTCCTCTGCAAGAGCAGTCGGTGCTCTTAACCGCTGATCCATCTCTCCAGCCCCCAACTGAATACTTTTATCTTTGTCATTTGACTTATTTAATAAGAACCCGGTACAGTGGGAGTGGTGGCGCATGCCTTTAATCCTAGCACTTGGGAGGCAGAGGCAGGCAGATCTCTGTGAGTTCAAGGCCAGCTTGGTCTACAGAGTGAGTTCCAGGACATTCAGAGCTACAGGGAGACCCTGTCTCAAAAAGAGAGAAAAAAAAAAAAAAACCTGGTACAATGGTTTATAATAGTGGCTAGTGAAATCAGTAGTTTCATATACTCTAATGAATATGAAGAGTTGAGGCCTTAATTGTGTTGCTAATGACCTCTATTAGTTATTGCCATTGCTACATATTATTTACATGAATTAATTTTTTAAAAAGTCTCCAAAAATAATATTGTGGCTTCATAGAATATCCTAATGTACAGGAGAAATTGTGGAGCACGCAGCCATTATTAGTTTGTCTTACTCATTTCTTTCCACATATTGCTTTGTGCTTTGCATGTTTATCTCCCCAAGTATGCAGTGAACAATTTTAAACAGATTTACTTAGTATATTTGATGTGTATGAGTGCTTTGCCTGCATGTATGCAAGTGCACCACATGCATGCAGTGCCCATGGAGGCTAGAAGAGGACTTGGAGTTACAGACCATTGTTAGCCATGATGTGAGTGTGAAACTGAACCCAGGTCCTCTGCAAGAGCAGCCAGTGCTCTTAACTGCTGAGTCATCTCTCCAGCCCTGAGCATTTCTTTTGATGGACCATACCTTACATTTTATTACAACTGCTACAGTTACAGTATGCACATGAATTATTGTTGATTGGGGAAATTGTGGTATCAAAGCACTTTTCCCACAACTCAGTGTATTTCTTATGGAAGCGTGTAACTATCTCATAAAAATATTTTATGTCAAAAATATTTCCTAGAAGGAATTCCAGTTTTCCTTGTTGATTTGTTTCATAGTTGAATGATCCTGCTTGGTGTGTGTGTGTGTTACTGCTAGGGATTGGATTCCTGGCCTGGAGCATGCTAGACAAATGCTTTGGAGCCATATGGAACTACACTCAGAATCACTGCGTGATTCTTATTTTTTTTGAGTAGTTTTAATTTGTTAGACAATTTCATACATGTATTTGTACATCTTGATCATATCCAACCCAAGATCCTTTAATAAGGAGACATTTCTCTTTAGTAAGGGTTTAACATTTTATTGTTATTTGTGTGTGTAGACATGTGCAAGTGCGGGTGTGTGCGGTGGATGTTCTGGCATTGTGTGGGGGCAGAGGACAACTTCGTGTTGTCAGTTCACCTCCTTCTACTTTAAAAAAAATTATTTATTTATTTATTTTTATGTGTATGAATGTACAGTGTAGGTTTGTGCACCCATGTTGTGCAATGCCGTGGAGGTCAGAAGAGGGTGTCAGCTTCCCCAGGAACTGGAGTTCTCCTGGAATTGGAGTTACAGGCGGTTCTTAGCCGCCATGTGGGTGCTGGGGATCGAATCTGGGTCCTCTGCAAGAGCAGTTGGTGCTCTTAACCGCTAGGCTATCTCTCCAGCCCCATCCTTCTACTTTAAAAAAAAAAATTATTTATTTTTTAAGGGATTCACAATATAAGAGCACAGTCGTTTTTAGATCCCATTGATGTTGCTCAGTTTGCCATACAATTAGTAATTGGTGCTAGCATCCACAGATGAGGGATACTATTCATTTTTCTGGGACTGTGTTACTTCACTCAGCATGATATCTTCTAGCTCCATCCATTTACCTGCAAAGCTCATGATATCATCTTTCTTTACCGCTGCATAGAACTCCATTGTGTAGATGTACTACATTTTTGTCATCCACTTGTCAGTTGAGGGGCACTTGGGTTGGTTCCAGCTCTTGGCTATTGTGAAGAGAGCTGCAATAAATATGGCTGTGCATTTATCTGTGTGGTAGGATGGGTCTTGTGGGTATATACCCAGGAGTGGTATGGCTGGGTCAGGTGGCAAGCTCATTCCGAGTCTCCAAGGGTTCACCTCCTTCTACTTTTAAGTAGGTTTTGGAACTTGAACCCAGATGGTCAGACTTTTGCAGCAAGTGCTTCTACTGCTGAGGCATCTACATGGTCCATGACTTAAAAAAACCTTTTTTTTCTTTTTTGGTCTTTTTTTTAGACAGGGTCTCCCTTTTAGTCCCAGCTGGCCTGGAGCTCTGTATGTAGACCAGGCTGGCTTTGAACTCACAGAAATCCGCCTGCCTCTGCCTCCCAAGTGCTAGGATTAAAGGCGTGCACCACCACATCTGGCTAACAAAAACATTTTTTAAAGCAGTATGAATAGTTTTCTTACATATAACTTGGTAGACCCCAGCTGGCCAGCTGTGTGTGTGTGTGTAGTGCTGTTCTCCAGAAGTTTTCCACATTGTTTTTTCTGACAGGACCCCTCTCTGGGGTCTGGGGATTCCCAATTAGACTAGGCTGGCTGGCCAGCAGCCCCAGGAATTCTTCTGTCTACCTCCCCTGGACTGGGATTGCAAATATGCTCCAGCATGCCTAACTTTTTACATAACTTCTGGGGACCAAACTCAGGTCCTTATGCTTGCATGGCAAGCCTTTACCTGACTGAGCCATCTCCCCAAATTATCCCAAATGTCATTTGAAGCAGCTGTTTTTGCCCAGACATCACATCACTTACTCACTTTAGTCAAGACCTCTGTGAGTGTAAGAGATCCACCTGCTCTCTCAGACCTCTTTTACACTTGGTTTGATAGGTGATGCTGTTTAGTTACAGGGTCTTGTTGTGTGAATCCAACTGAGGTTTACCAACTGGAGCAAAGTTCAGTATTTCCATGCTTTAGGCTGGCAACTCTGGAATTAAATTTGTTGGAAAATAATCTAAAAGGGGTACTTAGATCAACTCAGTCATTTTCTTATACTTTTTTTTTTTTTTTTTTTTTTTGAGACAGGGTCTCTCTGTAGACCCACTGGCCGGGAAACTCATGTGTTATAGACCAGCTGGCCTTGAACTCACAGCGATCCATCCACCTGCCTTGCCTCCCCGAGTGCTGGGATTAAATTAGAGTAAAGGAATGTGCCCCCATGCCTGGCATTAAGGAATTTGCCACCATGCCTGACAACTCGTCCTTTTCTTTAAAACATTTTTTTTATTTTTTTTTTTTTTTTTTTTTTGTGTGTGTGTGTTTGTGTACCACATGCATGCAAACCCATGGAGACCAGAAGAGGGTGTCAGATTCCCCTGGAACTGGGGTGATGACAGTTGTTGGTTGCCATGTGGGTGCTAGGCACTTAACCTGGGTTCTCTGCAAGAGTAGCCAGTGCTCTTACCCATTGAGCCATCTCTAGCTCTGTGCTGGATAGCTATAGTGTCAACAACACACTTGGGTTGAGGGAGCCTCAACTGGGGAATTGCCTCCATTGGACTGGCCTGTGACCATGTGTGGGGAGTATTTTCTGGATTGTTGAGTGATGTGGGAGGGCCCAGCCCACTGTGGGTGGTGCAACCCCTGGGCAGGTTGTTGCGTATTGTATAAGAAAGCAGGCTGGGCATGGGCCAGGTGAGCAAGCCAGTAAGAAGCGTTCCTCTATGGCCTGTGCTTCGGCTCCTGCCTCCAGGTTCCTGCCCTGAGTTCCTACCTTGGTCTCCCTCAGTGTTGAACTGTGACTTGGGAGATGTAAGTTGAGTAAACCCTTTCCTCCCCAAGTTGGTATTGGTCAGAGTGTTTTGTCACAGCAATTGAAAGCAAACTAGAACAGAAATTGGTACCAGAGAGTTGGCTGTTGCTGTGACAGTCCTGACCTTGGTGTTCTGGGGGGCATTGTGGAAGTGTTCTGAACTTTGGGCTAGAAAAGTCATTGAATGCCTAGAGTTTGTTGCTGTGGAGGTTGGAACAGTTATATCGAAAGAGTCGTGGATGATGGAGGCCAGGCTTGTGAAGCTTCAAGAGGAAGTGAAGCCCACCAGGATTGTTTGTGTGATATTTTGAATTGAGAATCTATGGGTTCTGGTGAGCTCAGGCTGAAAAATCAGCTGTGATTAAGAAGAGACCAGAACCTTTAAGTGAAACCTTTGTTTTATTGGGACAATTGATGCTGGTTAGCTTGAACTGAAAAGTCAGCTGTAAGTAACAAGAGGCCAGCATCACTGTGGTGAAATCTGGGAAGATTTTCCTCAGGATCAACACACAGAAGCTGTGGTCCAGTGGAGGACTGAGTCTCCATCTCAAGTTGGAAGCAGGACTTGGCAATGTGTAAGTCACTTGCATGGTTCTGGTGTTGAAATGTGAAGGGGCAGAGAGCACAGCTGAGCCTTGGTAACTGAGAGGCCAGAAGAGCCCACTGGTGAAGGTGCAGTTTCAGTTTAAGCAGAGATCTCAGCTTTTTAGAGATGCCAGGATCCTGGGACAACCACCAAGAGCTGCTGCAAGGTGTAGAATGGTGTTGCCCTGGGCCTGTGAGAAGAGCTCTGTGTGCTGTGGATGGCAGAACTAGAGAAGTAGAGCTGCTAAAACCCTTTGGAGCCCAGAAGACCATGAGTGAATCCCAGATGCCCAGCCTTGAGCTACTTTGCTGGACTTAGGTTTTGCTTAGGTGTGCCTGATTCTTCCCTTTGGAATTTTATAGGAGTCCACAGTTAAGAGACTTTTCAAAGAAACTGTGACTGTTTTTGGAATTTTTTTTTTTTTAGGACTGTGGGGCTTTTAAGGTTGTACTATCTTATGTTGTGAGATTAATGTTAACATCATATCTTGGGGACAAGAAGTGGAAAGGTTGTGGTTCAACAGTGATGGGTTTTGGGTGTCAAGTTGAACAGGGGTCATTTGTGCTGGATAGCTTTAGTGTCAACTTGACACACTTGGGGTGAGGGAGCTTCAACTGGGGAATTGCCTCCATTGCACTGGCCTGTGGCCATGTCTGTGGGGCATTTTCTTAACTGTTGGGTGATGTGGGAGGGCCTAGGCCACTGTAGTGGTGCCACCCCTGGGCAGGTTGTTGTGTATTGTGTAAGATTGCAGGCTGAGCATGGGCCAGGGGAGCAAGCTGGTAAGCAGCTGCTTCCATGGCCTGTGCTTCAGCTCCTGCTTATAGATTCCTGCCTTGAGTTCCTACCTTGGGCTCCCTCAGTAATGAACTGTGATCTGGGAGATATGAACCAAATAAACCCTTTCCTCCCCAAGTTGGTATTAGTCAGAATGTTTTGTCACAGCAATTGAAAGCAAACTAGAACAAACCCCAACTCGGTCATTTTCTGTTGTGCTTGCTTGGTTCAGGAAGTAGAAGTGGATGGACCCTTTTAGGGATGATTTCTGTTTATACTTATTAATTGCATATAAAAACATATTGCTTTTTTGTACATGATTTTTTTTTTTTTTTTTTTTTTTTGTATGTTTTCCTGAGACAGGGTCTCCTTAGACCCAGCTGCCCTGGAACTCACTATTGTGGACCAAGGTGGCCCGTACTGTACAGCGATTCCTGCCTGTCCTGCCTCCTGAGTGCTGGTTATGAAGGTGTGGCACCTACCATGCCGGCTCTTGTCTCATATTTTTATGATATATAATATTTATGATTTTTTTCCCTTTGAATTTTTTTTTTTTTTTTAATATTTAATTTTTATTGAGTGGTGTGCATTTTATATCATCATTCCAATCAAGATCACAATTTCCCTTTCCCTATCCCCCCCACCCACACCCATCCAAGGATCATAGCTATTCTGCCATAGACGTTCCTTGTCGGATCTGTCGAGCGTTTTTTTTTTATTTCATTGTTAAGCTATTGACGATGTAAAATATTCCATGAGTGGATTAATGCATCCTTCGGCAAAACCTAATCTATAGACTGTTTCGTGTGCGCGGCGTAAAACCCCCACAGTCCCGTACCTATTAGTGATGTGATTGCAGTTGTTTGTCTCATCAAGTTGTTATCAAATGTAGTTGTCAGACTTACATCGCTGTACCGTCTTACCATTCAACGCCCCAAATTCCGCTATGCCGTGCAATCATGGTCTCCTCAGCCACCGTTCACCATACGGGTACCACGGTCAAGTATTGGTGTTCCCTATGGCCTTAGAAAGGGGCTACTCTCAGGTAGGCTGATTGTAGAACAGTTGAGGAGTTAGACGCGCTCACTCTCTCGTTTGTGCATTACTGGTGTGAACTTGGACCCTATGTTCTGGTGCAATTCCTAGGGCTGTTCCTGTTTGGTCAAAGTGCGATCCTACTTGACATTGAATATGAGTAGTCAAGGAGAAATAACGCTAATATCAGATCTCTACTAATGGTATTGATAAAGCACGCAACCAGCACAATTATAGATTATAGGTTAAAGGTATAACTTTAAGGCAACTAAACTACAATATATTATTTGTAGGGATGTTATCATTGTTCTATGGTCATACAGACAAACATATATGCGATATTGATTAAGCGTTAACCTTCCCGAATATATAAAATCAAGATGGTTACTCTCTCACCGAGTGAGACAATAATATTAGACATCTCCTACAACGTGTTACTGTATACATGTTGGCGTGTCATTGGGACAGTCTCCACTCCAGGTGAGATGTGATATCCCCAGACATGGGTGTCGCGCAATCCAGCATTGGTGATTGGATGCTATCAAATGGAAGCAAGGACAGCCACAACTAGCTCGCAATCCTCAGTAGCTGCCACGCTGGGTATATTCCCAGGCCACAGGCACATGGGCATAGCCGTTGCTAGCCCTGCAGGCATGGACGATTTGGTGCCTAAGGCAGTGCCTGATATGAAGTGAGGGACGGGAGCTCTTGATTGGGTCTCTTTCTTGAGTCTCTGGAGAGACCCGCTTGGGTTGCTTATCTAACTTCTCGGCAATTTCAGTAAGCCCCTTCTGTGGGAACACCATCTCCTTGTGACATATCTCAGCAGGCGCCTATCTCTGAATATATCCTCTTAATGTACTGTTCCACGGGTTCCTTACAGGCCACCAGGCTCCTTCAATCTCATGCCGTAATTTCGTCACTGCATCGTTTCGCCAGCCAACGTTAAGGGAAATAGGGCCCTTCACTCTTCTGCGAGGGCGTATGCCGCAGACTCTCCCTGAGGGCCAAGAAGAACCCCTTCACCTTTCCGTCGTCTGGGTAGCAACAATCTGATGTGACTCGCGACTGGGCCTCAGACAATCGCCACTGCATCTATTAGTACACTTACAAGCCTTCCATGTCATGAGGCCTCCAGAGAGCTGTTCAGATATATGCTCATGCATTTTTAAGTTTTTAGCTTATGCCTAAAGTGCTAATTAGCCTATTTCGAGCAACTGATTATTTTAAATATTGTTGCGGTTTAATCTCAGAATCATAGAATAAAAGAAAGAGTCACTTTTTTCATAACAGTATCCCCGTTGATTTAAGTCTATTAGGATACCCTATTTTAATAGAAAGGTATGTTTCATCCCACTGTTTTAACCAAAGTATGGAGAAATAACATCACTATTAATCATACTCAATATTTGTCTCCAATTCTCCTTATCAGTTTCGTAGAAAATAAATGGTGCAGAGTTGGCGAGCTGCAATATGATAGTCCCTTCACTCTGAAATCAATAACCTTGGTGGGTGGTTGCAACCGTGAGAAGGTCACATAAAGAAGAGTTTCTATACATGATCACATCTATATAAACTCTTATGTTTGCATCTACTGTAGGACACCTACGCCTAAGGAAAATAGGAGTTTTTCACTTTATTGACTCATATATGTACATTCGCTCTGTTTCATGTAGGACACAGAAGGTCGATGTTTATGGCATTCTGGCACGCAGCTCTTTTCTACTTTCCCATAGTCCACAGTGCAGCCGTCATCGGTTCATATTCCCTTTTCGATTGCCACTTGTTTTTGGTCTATGTTCCGAGAACTTGCTAACTGCGTTGCAGAGAGCTGAAGCTATCTATTTTCTTTCACCTTCAGTCTGTAAGTTGGTGACTATAAGTTGAGGTCAAGTAGAAGATCTAAATCTTTTGTCCAGTAGTAGGTTTTCATAGGACTTCGTAAAGTGCATACGCTTTTCGCACTAGCATGTTTCATGTTTAACTACGCTCTGCTCATGACCTCCGCAGAACCAAGCACCCCACTTGTTTTTAAACCCTATTGAATACCCAATACTCACAAGAAGGTGCCAGTATCATGAATGTGACACTAGAGCTTAATCTCATAATCGATGTGTCCAAACTCCAAAGTGCTATAGAGTTTTCATGCGAAATCTTCACACCTATGTTGTTTTGGGTACTGTATGTGCATTACCTTGGGAAGCAAACTTAATTTTTGCTTTAAACATCTTAAAGAGAAGCTACAAGGTGATACTGTACAACAGAGGAAATTATAGATGAACATTTTTGTTGCCAATCCCAAAGTTTATGCTCTAAGGATTTTTGTAAACAAATGTGTGACAACAAGCAAACATTTATAATCTACATTTAACTCAGACTGGCATTACCTTATTTTTCCAGAGTCTGTAAACCAATGTTGTTTTAATAAGGCATATATTTATTTTACGGTGAGTCCTAAAACACCATAGTATCGCTGTAGAACAGTGTCTAGGTGAACTGAGTACTTGCTGAACTCACATCAATTAAATATGGCCTGTGTTGAATAAATCCGTGTCCCTCCTCCCACCCATCCCCCCTTCCCAATTCACCATTTCAGTCCATTTTCTGATGCAGTATTTCTGTTGTTGTTCTTTTACTATGCATCCCTCTCCATGAGAAATATTTATATCTGGGTTGTTGGTACTAGCATCCACATATGAGGGACACCATTTGTCGTTTGTTTTTCTGGACTGTTACTTCATTAATATAATGTCCTCCAGCTCCATCCATTTACTGAAAGTTCATGATGTTGTCCTCTTTACTGCTGCATAGAACTCCATTGTATACATGTACCACATTTCTCTATCCACTCGTCAGTTGAGGGCACTGGGCTGGTTCCCAGCTTTTGCTATTGTGAACAGAGCTGCAATAAACATAGCTGTGCATGTATCTTTGCAGTAAGTTGTGCTTTGTATATACCAGAGATGGTATGACTGGGTCAAAGATGAAGGCTCATTTTGATCATTTTAAGGGTTCTCCACACTGTTTTCCATAGTGGCTGTACTAGTTATACATTTCCACCAGCAATGGATGAGTGTTCCCCTTTCCCCGCAAACCTCTCCAGCATTTGGTAACATTCGTGTTCCTGATCCTAGCCAGTCTTATTGGAGTAAGGTGATATCTCAAAGTGTTTTAATTTGAATTTCCTTAATCAGAGATGTTAAACAGTTCTTAAGATGTTTCTCAGCCATCTCTAATTCCTCCTCTGTGAAGTCTCTATTCAGATCTTTCTCCATCTTTGAGTGATTCATGTTGTTTCTTTCTTCTTTTTTTTGAGTAGCTTGATACTCTGGAAATTAATGCTTTGTCAGATGTATCTGCTGTGAAGGTTTCCTCCACTCTGTGGTCTTCTCCTTACTTCCTTTATTGCTTCCTTGATGTTACAGAAGCTTTTGAGTTTAATGAGGTCCCATTGTCAATTGTCGATCTTATTTCTTGGCACTCTGTCTATTTAGGAAGTCTTTTCCTACCTATGTTTTGTGTCTGCTGCCAAGCTTCTCTTCTATCACTCCAGAGTTTGGGGTTTCACATTGAGTCTTTGTCCATCTGGAGTTGACCTTTGTACAAGGTGAAGGTAGGGGTTAATTCATTCTTCTACAAGTGTGATCCAGTTTTGCCAACACCACTTGCTGAAGATGCTGTCTTTCCTCCATTGTGTATTTTTGGCCCCCTTGTCAAATATGAGGTGCTGAAATTGTATGAGCTCAGGTTTGGATCTTCAGTTTTATTCCATTGGTCAACTGGTCTGTTTGGTGCCAGTACCAAGCTGTTTTTATGACTATAGCCCTGTAGATAGTTTGATGTCTGGTATAGGATCCCCCCTGTATTGCTCTTTTCACTCAGGATTGCTTTGGCTATTCGGGGTTTTTGTTTTTCCAAATGAAATTGAGGATTTTTTTTTCCAAGCCTGTGAAGAAACTCTTGGGAATTTTGTATTGGGATTGCATAAATCTGTACACTAGTTTGGGTAGAATGGACATTTTTACTATATTTATTTTCCAAATCCATGAGCAATGGGAGGTTTGTCCATCTTCTGATGTCTCCTCAATTTCCTTTTTCAGGTTTAAAAATTTTTGTTATAGAGATCTTGGTGTCTTTGGTTAGGTTTGTTCCTAGGTATTTTATTGTTTTTGAGGCATTGTGAGTGGGAAGGTCTCCTTGTAGTCCTTCTTCAATTGCTTGTTGTTGGTGTACAGAACAGGCTACTGATTTTTCTAGGTTTTATTTTTGTATCCTGCCAACTTTACCAAAGCTCTTAATCGTTTCTAGGAGTTTCTGGTGGAGTTTTTACATCCTAGGTAGACAATCATATCATCAGCAAAAAGGATAGCTTGATTTCCTCTTTTCCAATTAGAACTCTTTAATTTCCTTTTCTTGCCTTAATGCCCTTGCAAGGGTTTCAGCACTATATTGAAGAGGAGTGTGCAGGGGGCAGCCTGCGCCGTTCTACCTTTAAGGGGAATGCTTCTGTCATTTCCCCATTTAGGATGAATTGGCTGTGGGTTTCCTGTATATGGCTTTGATTACATTGAGAATGATCCCTCAAGCCAATTCCCTCAGACTTTAAACATGAAAGGATGCTGGATTTTGTCAAGGCTTTCTCCGCATCAATTGAAATGATGTTGTGGTTTTTGTCTTTCAGTCCATTTATGTTTGATGATTTTATTGTTTTCGTATGTTGAACATCCCTGCATCTCTGGTATGAATCCAACTTGTCATGGTGATTTCTTGATGTGAGTCTGTATGCGTTTGCAGAATCCTGTTTAGAATTTTGGCATCTGTGTTCATTAGGGAGATGGGTCTATAGTTCTCCTTTTTGGTTGTATCTTCCCTGGTTTTTGTAGTAGCGTAATGCTGGCCTCCCATAGAAGGATTTCTGGGAGAAGTCCCTCCGTTTGTATCCTTCTAAACAATTTAAGTAGTAATGGTTGTAAGTCTTTCGAAATATTTTATAAAATTCTGCCCGTGAACCATGGGCCTGGGCATTTTTTGGTTGGGAGGCTACTTATTACATCTTCGATTTCTTCCTGTACTATTGGTCTGTTTAGGCTGTCATATCTCTTCTTGGTTGAGCTTTGGTGATTCCCAGGATTTCAGATATTCAGCCATTTCTTCTAGGTTTTTCAAACTTAAGTAGAGTTATTTTGAAGTAGTCCCGTATGAATGTCTGGATTTTTTCATTGTCTGTTGTGATGTTTCCCCCTTTCATCACTGATTCTGTTGATTTGGCGTTGTTCTCTTTCTTTGTTAACTGGGCTAGAGGTCTGTCCTATCTTGTTTATTCTCTCAAAGAACCAGCTTTTGGATTCATTGATTTTTTGTATGTTTTTCTTTGTTTCTATTTCATTGATCTCTCTCTGATTTTTGTTATTTCTTCTTGTCTGCTCCGTTTAGGGTTCATTTGTTGTTGTTTCTCAAGTATTTTAGCTGCAGTGTTAGGTGTCATTCACTTGTGTTCTTTCTGTTTTTTTAATGTAGGCACTTAGAGCTATAAACTCTCTGGACTGCTTTTAAAGTGTCCCATAGATTTTGCTGTGTTGTTTTATCATTGTCATTCAGTTCCAGGAATGTTTTATATTCTTTCTTTATTTCTTCCTTGACCCATCATTATTCAGGAGAGGTGTTTGTCTCCATGTGTTCCTGTAGCATGTAGGGTTTATTCTGGTGTTGATATTGAGTTTTATTGCATTGTGGTCTGATAGAATGCATAAATTTTTCAATCTTTTATATTTGTTGAGTTTTTCCCTGTGTTCCAGTATTGGCATTTGGAGGTTCGAGTTGCTGAGTAGAAGTGTATTCTCTGGTGTTTTGGGTGAAATATTCGATAGATGTCTGTGAGGTCCATTTGGTGTATTTTGTCATTTAGTTCGGATGTCTCTCTGTTTATCCTTTGTCCTGTTGACCTGTCTAGGGACTTAATGGGGTATTGAAGTCCCCTAGTATTAGTGTGCTGGGGTAATCTGTGCCTTGAGATCCTGAAGAATTGTCTTTATAAAGTTTGGTGCACCGGTGTTTGGTGCATAATATATTTTAATAGGTGAAATCTTCATCGTCAATTGTTCCTTTAATAAAGATGTAGTGGCCCTCTTTGTCTCTTTTGATTTCTTTTGCTTTGAAGTCTATTTTGTCTGATATTAAAATAGCCACACCTGCTTTCTTTTTGGGTACCATTTGCTTGGAATACTTTCTTCCATCCTTCACCTTAAGTTGGTGCCTGCATCATTGAAATTGAATGGTTTCTTGTAGAAGCATTGGATGGGTTTTGTTTCCTAATCCATTCTCCAGTCTATGCCTTTTGATTGGGGTAAGCCCATAATATTTAAGGTTATAATTGAAAGATGGATGTTGCTCCTTTCATTTTATACAATTGGGCTTCTACCTCTGATTTTGCTCCTATGTTGTTTTATTAGTTTTTCTTTTCCTAGGTGTTTGGGATTGTTGCTCCTCTCTTCTACCCTTTGAATTGCTTCAAGTATTATGAAGAGTTGGTTTTCCAGACATGTTATCCATCATCTTGTTTATGTCATGGAAGATTTTTTCTCTCCTTCAAGTATAGTCGACATTTTTGCTGGTTAAAAGTATTCTGGGTTGGCATCCGTAATCCCTTAACACTGGGAATCTTGCTCCATGTTCTTCTCTGCTTTCATGGTTTGAGGCGAGAAGTCAGTTTTAATTTTGATGGGTTTCCCTTTGTATGTGACTTGTTTTTCTTTTGTAGCCCTCAGAATTTTTTTTTTTTGTCTTTTTTTGGGCATCTAGCATTTTAACTATAATATGGCGTGGGTGTTTCTTTTCTGATCTTGTCTGTTTGGGGTCCTATGTGCTTCTTGTATTTGTATGGGTTGTCTATTTTTAGTTTGGGGAATTTTCATCTATTATTTCTGTTGAAGATCTGATCAATACTATTTCTCTGAGATTCTTCTCCTTCCTCTATTCCTATTGATCGGACGTTTTGACTTTTCATAGTGTCCATATTCCTGGTTGTTCCACGTTTGTGTATTTTTAAATTTTTCATAGTCTTTATTTGAGTTTTTTAATTGCTCTGTTTTATCTTCCAGATCTGATATTCTTTGTTCTGCTTCCTCCATTCTACTTCTGAGGCTTTCCTTTCCTTTCTTCTTGATTGAATGTGTGTTCTAATTCCTTTTCATTCATCCTGTGTTTTTTTAGTATTTTCCATTTCCTTTTTGAGCTCCTCAATCTCTTCTTGGTGCTCTCTCAATCTCTTCTTGGTGCTCCTTACTTCGTTGGTTGGCTTCCTTTTCAGTGTTTTACTTCCTTTCGGAGTTTGTTTTTTCTCCCTCTAGTTCTTTCTGGATTTGTTGTCCGTTCTTTTCCTGAAGTTTGTCATTGTATCCCTCTAGTCCTTTTTGAGTTTTTATTCTCTCTCTTTAGTTCTCTATATTCTTTATTTCTTCCCTAGTCTTTCCGGAGTTTGTCAATCTGTTCCTTTAGTTTTTCTGATGTTTGTCATTGTATCCCTCTAGATCCTTTTTGAGTTTTTCATTCTCTCTCTTTAGTTCTCTGAATTCTCTTTATGTTCTTTAATTTCTCTGCATAAGGTCTGCAATTATTCCTCTAAGATCTGTTCTTGGTTCTCCTCCAAGGGGTTCCCATTGTAGCTGTCTCCTACAGGTTTGGTAGAGCTTGGTGCAGGTATCCTGTGTCTTCCCATGTTGTCCCTTCGTCGTGTCCCTGGCATGTGGGCTTCCCTTTGTGGTTAGATCACAAATACAGACGGTTTTGCTTTCCTCCTTCAGATAACTTTTTTTGTTGTTTGTTGTTTTTTTTTTTTTTTTTATTTTTTGTTATATATTGGAAGGTTTAACACTACTTCCTTCTTTTGTTTAAAGGTTCTCCAACGGGGGGGGGGGGGGGGGGAGTTATGCCTGATCTAGCCGCGCCCCCGGCACTGCTCAAAGGCGCAGCCGCCTGGCCGCCGGCCTCTCCGACCCTCTGGCCCAGCGCCGGGTCCTGCCCTCAAGCCCAGCTCCCAAGCTACTCGCCCAGGTTGGCTCTGGGTATCCTGCCCAAAGGCGCAGCCGCCCTGGCCGCCGGACTCTCCGGACCCTCTGGCCCAGCGCCCGGGTCCCGCCCTCAAGGCCCAGCTCCCAAGCTACTCGCCCAGGTGCTTCTGGTATCCTGCCCAAAGGCGCGCCGCCTGGCCGCCGGACTTTCCGGACCCTCTGGCCCAGCGCCCGGGTCCCCCTCTCAAGGCCCCAGCTCCCAGCTACTCGCCCAGGTGGCTCTGGGTATCCTGCTCAAAGGCGCAGCGCCCTGGCCGCCGGACTCTCCGACCCTCTGCCCAGCGCCCGGGTCCTGCCCTCAAGGCCCCAGCTCCCAAGCTACTCGCCCAGGTGGCTTCTGGGTATCCTGCCAAAAGGCGCAGCCGCCCTGGCCGCCGGACTCTCCGGACCCTCTGGCCCAGCGCCCGGGTCCCGCCCTCAAGGCCCCAGCTCCCAAGCTACTCGCCCAGGTGGCTTCTGGGTATCCTGCCCAAAGGCGCAGCCGCCCCCTTTGAATTTTTTATGTACTACCATCTGCCTGTACACATTCTTTGGCTCGTTTCTGATGGTGAGAGTTTCATGTTGCATAGTGGTGAAGACGTGGAACCACAGCTGCTTTGATTTTAAGCCCATTTCTATACTTTACTAGCTGTGTGACTCTGGGCAAGTCACTGATGTTCTCTGTGTCTGAATCTCCTCTTCTCTTGAATGGGACCATAGTGCTATACCTCTGAGGACTGTAATGAATGTTATGTGGGTTAGATGGTTTGTATTTGTAAAATGGTTAAGACAGTGTTTGATATGTAGTAAGCACTATAAAATGTTTGATAAATAAGAAAGCATCTCTCCCTAGTATTTCTTGGCTCATACTTCAAGATTGGTATTATGCTTTTTTCATTTTTAGAATTCTACAAAAGTGCTTCTGTTGCAGTTTTTTCTGTAGGTTTTCTAATAAAACAATAGAGATTGATATGAAAATTAGTATTTTTCAGGGTTGTTAATCAGATTGTTTTCTGTTCTGTTTTTTTTTTTAAAAGACTTTTTTAAATGAAATATTTATTTATTTATATTTATTTATTTTTGAGACAGGGTCTCCCTATAGCCCCAGCTGGCCTTGGAATTCACTCTGTAGACCAGGCTGGCCTTGAATTTACAGAGATCTGCCTGTCTCTGCCTCCCAAGTACTAGGATTAAAGGCATACGTTACCACGCCCAGCTTAAAGACAGTTCTTAGCCACCATGTGGGTGCTGGGAATTAAACCCGGGTCCTCTGCAAGAGCAGTTGGAGCTCTTAACTGCTGAGCCATCTCTCCAGCCCCTCTGTTCTATTTTTTTTTTTTTTTTGGTCTGTTCTATTTTTTTTAGGATTAAAAATCTGGTGTGGCTGGGTGTGGTGGTGCACACCTTTAATCCCAGAGGAAGGGGGATCTCTGTGAGTTCAAGGCCAGCCTGGTCTACATAGCTAGCTCCAGGCTAGCTGGAACTAAAGGGAGACCCTGTCTCAAAAAGACCAAAAAAAAAAAAATCTGGTGTGGTTTTAATTTTTTTTTCTATATCTCTTTAGCAGCTGCTGAGAGAGAGTCGGATAACTTTTTTGGATGATTTATGAATCATTGGAATGAACCTTGTGCCCATTTTTTAGTGTACTTTTAGATTCTCTAAATTATTTGAGTTAAAATTCATAAGTGAGACTTACTGTTAATTTTCCCCACTCTTTTGGTGGTACTGGGATAGTGCCCATGAATGCTGGGAAAGAGCTCTTCTACTGAGCTACAAGTTTAGCTCTGCTGGTAATTTTTCGTGAGTTCTATCATGTTATAGTATTAGCATAATGTTGTAACTTATTTTGGTTTTCATACTTTTTCCATGCTCTAAAAAACTTATATTGTCTATTTGAGAATTTTAAAAGTTGTTTAGGCTGGAGAGATGGCTCAGCAGTTAAGAGCTCCAACCATCTTTAACTCCAGTTCCAGGGGAATCCGAAGCCCTCTTCTGACCTCTGAGGCATTGCACGACACGGGTTCACCAGTCTACAGGCAGACAGTACACTTATACGCATACAAAAATAATTAAAAAAAAAGTTGGTTAATTACCAGCACTCAGGAGCAGAGGCAGGTGGATCTCTGTGAGTTCAAGGGCAGCCTGGTCTGCAGAGTGAGTTCCAGGCCAGCTGGGGCTACAGGGAGACCCTGTCTCAGAAAAAAAGAAAAAGTTGCTAAATTAGAATGGGAACTTAGCAATTTAGTTCATCTGCTTTAGCTTTTATGGATGAATAGAAATGGCTTGTTTACTGCTACTTAGCATCAGGTACATGGGGGTTTAAGGGGTTGAGGCTGTTGTGATGAGAAAATAGCATTTCTGGAGTATTTTCTTATTTGTTTTGTTTTGAGACCAGGGCTGTGCAGCCAAGTCTGAACTCACTATGTAGCCCAGGCAGGCCTTGGGCTCACAGTGATCCTCCTGTCTTGGCCTTCTCATGTTGGATTACAGGTATGACTCCCCACACCTAGCTTTCTTAGGCATTTGAACAATAGTATCATACTTTAATTTTTTTTTTTTCTTTTAGAGGCAGGGTCTCGCTTCTTATCCCAGCTAGCCTTGAATTTGTGATCCTCCCGCCATAGCCTCCTGAGTGCTGGGATTATGAACATAAATCATAAGCCACACCAAGCTACTATCATACTTTTGATGTACTTATTAAATGTGGACTTTGCTCAGTTGATATCTAAAGTCAAAGTGAAACATTGCATTTTTTTATTTTATTTATTAAAAAAAATTTTTTTTATTTTTGTATGTGTATGAATGTACTGTCTGCATGTAGGTTTGTGCACCCATGTTGTGCAATGCCGCGGAGGTCAGAAGAGGGTCTCGGATTCCCCTGGAACTGGAGTTCTCCTGGAATTGGAGTTACAGACGGTTTTCAGCCGCCATGTGGGTGCTGGGGATCGAACCTGGGTCCTCTGCAAGAGCAGTCGGTGCTCTTAACCGCTAGGCTATCTCTCCAGCCCAACATTGCATTTTTTTTAAAAACATTTTATTTCCTGGTCTAGCTTTAGGCACATTAGAAGATTGAAAGTAGAGTTGCCACAATGCATTGCTCCCTTAGACACATCCTAGACCAATATATATTTGTTACAACTTATCATTGACACATCACCCAACATGTATAGTTTGTATTAAGATCAGTTAATGCTGCATATTCCCTGGGCTTTGACAAGTGTATAATAGCGGGTATTCCCACAACAGAATAGCTTCAGTTCTTAATAAATACCCATGCTCTGCCTTTCCACCCCAAAATTCTGGTACCCTCCCTTTTTTTCTTGCCTCCATTATTCTGCATGGATGTCACATGTATTTAGAATCATACTGTACATGGCCCTTGCAGATGAACTTCTTTTACTTTGTGATATGCATTTTAAGTTCCTTGTCTTTATAGAATAACAGCTCATTTCCTTTTAGTACTGTATAATCCATTGTTTGGGATAAAATTCTATTTTGAATGACTGAATGTCTTCCCCAAGTCTTGCCAGTGAGCTAATAAATACTTACCGAAAGCCAACAAAGTACTTTACCAGTCTCCTTGGCTCTGGGCATACAAAGTGATCAAAACTCAAAAGAATGTTCCCTTGTGGAATCTCCTGGATATTTGTGGTTGAATTATGTTTGCCTTCTGGCCCATCAACCCATTTGGAGAGCCTTTGTCTTCTTTAGGGATGTTTCCAACATGGTATTATCCATTTTATTCCACTAGGTGGTAGTAGGGTCTTATATAATGAACAATCTTCAAGCTAATCACTGGGTTTGTTATATAGTTCTTACTATAAAGTAAGTTAAATTTAAATATTTATAATAACTAACAAGATTATGATCATTAATTAAAATGGAGATTTTTAAAATTATTTTTTAAGTTAGCATACAAAGTAATGGGCTTCATTGTGACATATTTTCAATAAGATGGGAATTTTTTTGGGGGGTCTTTTCGAGACAGGGTCTCCCTATAGCTCCAGCTGTCTTGGAACTCACTCTGTAGACCAGGCTGGCCTTGAACTCACAAAGATCTGCCTGCCTCTGCCTCCCAAGTGCTAGGATTAAAGGCGTGTGCCACCACGCCCGACCTAAGATGGGAATTTTTAAGTATACTTTTTAGAATCTATCCTAGTGATTATAATTTTTCAAATTCTTAAGTTTATCGTTGTTTAATAATGAGGCATTTATTGAGATCCATATGCAGGATAGGCAGTGGTATAGGTTGAGAGTTTGGAGTTGAGTATTCCTTTTTGTCCTTGAGACATCACAGTTTGACAAGGCAGATAAACATGATTAAGAGATGCATTAGGTACAATGAAATGCATGTGTCCTAAGTGTACCATTAGATCAATTTAAGCAGATGCACACGTGTGTAACCCAAGTTCCTATTACAGATTATTAATGACTGGGGGTGGCCCTATGCAAGCTGAATAAACAGAGGGACAGTTGTGTGAAGACGCTCAACCAGGCATTCCTGAGAACGACTGTTCTTGCATTGTTGTTTACTAGGTGAAGTTCAGTCCTTTTGCATCTGCATGCACTTTGGTTTTATCAAGGTGATTTGATATGAGCTGGTTTGGGTTCCTTTCTGTCACTTGTCAAAACAGTTCGTCTTTGTTAGAGCAGATATCCATTAACTTCTAGAGATGAGGGGCTTGGTTTTATGGCCCCGGTGACTTAACAAACAAAATGGAGAGATTCCTCAATCCAGGAGCAACAGGCTATTGATTCACAGGATTAAATGTTTCAAAGATGACAAATGGCCCAGTCAAAGCAGCAGGCTTCGTTGACCATCCACGCTGTGCCAGCACTGTGCCCCGTTGCATTCACCATCTCTTCTTAGGGCATCCCTAAGCTGTGGATAGTTTTGTTCCCTCTGTTCTTGAGAATATCAGTGAGGAACTGATGTGCAAAAGATTATAGAACTTACCTAACAAAACATAGGTCCCTCTGGAGCTATAGCGGGTTTCCCACTCCTATCCCCAGCAGAGGAATTTTAGGTTATAGAGCAAGAACATCACAAAAATAAAATGGAGATTTTATCTAGTTTTCAGCCTAGTTGTAGAAAAAGAAAGAACACTATCCAAGTGACAACAGCAAATGACTGTGTGTGGCAAGGGAGTCACCTTTGCAAGAGGAGTGAGGAAAGTTTATAGTGGAAATGAGGGAAGGCTTCAGGTATGCCCTGCCTGGAGGCTGTTTGTGTAGAAAAGGTGTAGGTGAACCAGGAAAAGCATGGTATCCTGTAAGCCTAGCACTCAAAGGTACAGGTTGAAGGATAGTCTAGGCTGCATAGCAAGACCCTGTCTCAAAAAACAAAAAACAACAACAGCAAACCAACCAACCCAAAACCAAACCAAAACCAAAACAAAAGAAACCTAATTCTTTGGTTGGTTTTAAATTGGACCAGGAGCAAACACGAGTTTGGACACTGTCAGTTATTAGTCATGCTGACCATTTTAGGCTGATGATTGTTTGACTTCCTGGCCCAATTTCTGGAGGTGGATGGCAGTCTGTTATGTCTTCTTGAACCAGTTACTGTTGGCAGTAGATTGGGGCTTGTTGCTATGGGTGTGGCTTGGTGTTATATTTTATATGTGGTCTTGTTAATGCTCATTTGTTTATTCAGTTTGCTGTAATAGCAAAACTGGGAGTGAGTATGCTTGGTAAAAGGGTCCATTGTATGTACAGGGTAGAGTGTGACTTTTGGAAAGAGTAGAGAATGAGATGAACTCTTGTTGATCGTTCTATTTTTTTTATTTTTTGGGGGATAGGGTCTCCCTGTAGCCCCAGCTGGCCTGGAACTCACTCTGTAGACCAGGCTGGCCTTGAACTCACAGAGATCCACCTGTCTTTGCCTCCCAAGTGCTGGGATTAAAGGTGTGCGCCACCATGTCCAGTACTAAAGACAGTTCTTTTTTTGTTAATTTTTTTAAAGACAATGTTTTATTGAAGCTCTGTGCATTTCATACAAAATTACATTACAAATCAAATCTAGACCCGTGTCTCCCTCCCTGCCCCCCCACCAGAGCTCATGCATTCTGCCAAACATCTTTTTCATCTTTTTCTGTCTCTCTCAAAATTCTTGTTGCAGAAGTTTACTGTTTCAAGCAGAAGTTCACTGTTTCAGTCAGTTCTTTGATGCAATCTTTTCTGTTGTTGTTGTTGTTATTCCTTCCAATATGCATCACTCCAAAATATACACATATGCATGCCACTTATAGGTTTTAGCATTTTCAGCTTATGATTTTTTTTTTATTAGGCTGAAAGATGTCATGTTTGAAGTCTCCTCCTTGGCAAGCCCAAACTACCACCAGTCCTGCCCTTGTGCTCCACACTGGGGTTTTCCCTTCCCATGGTCACCAAATGAGGTCCAGTAAGCACCGCATCCTGTCTTGATCTTCCTGTACTGGTCTCCATGATACAGCCTGGGTAGTCCAACAATGGCAGTCTATACTCTGAAGAGGCTGAAACCCCAGTAGCTGCTCAGTCCATAAGTTGGATGTCTCAGCAGTCCCCATCTGGTGCTGAAGGTTTGGAGGATTCTTGGAGAGACATGAATCTTCAGTCCATATTGGAAGGTTGGAAAGCTGTGTCTTCTCACATCTTTGAAGGATGGGAAAAGCAGTGGCAGCCACAGGGTAGCTGCACTTGCCAGTAAGACAGGCAAAACAACTGTGCTCTTTTTTTTTTTTTATAAGATATCAAGTCTTATACCTGAAGTACAATTTCTCAGGACTTACTATTTATTTATTTCTGGTTATATTTTCCTTTTGGATGTTTAAGGCAACACAGCCCAGATTAACCAAGGTTTTTGTTTTCTCAAGGTCAGTTGAGGATCTGGTCCTCAAGGGCCACTCAGGTTTTTTTGTGTGTGGGGGGGTGGGTGGAGGGAGTCTCTGGCTCCTTTTGTATTTTCAATCACCAGTTCCATCCACTAAAAACAGTTCTTAGCTGCCATGTGGGTGCTGGGAATCAAACCCAGGTCCTCTGCAAGAGCAGTTGGTGCTCTTAACTGCTGAGCCGTCTTTCCAGCCCCCCATCATTCTATTTTATCTTTGTCTCTGAGCATTGGTTATTAAATGTAGTCATCACCAGCAGCTTCTGCAGCTCATGGAACTTGTTAGCAATGCAGATTGTCAGGTCTTACCTCAGACCCATTGAATCAGAAGATCTGCAAGTGGGGCTCCAGACTTCATGTTTTCACAAACCTTGATGGCATGTCTGATGCCATCAACTGCTTTGGAGCAAAGAATCTTAATGGCAAATAGCTTGGGTTAGACTATATCTTCAGTTTATAGTTACAGACAGTGAGATTCGGATTGGCAACTTGCTTTGGGAGCTGCAGGGGGTGATAGTCATAGGATTGAATTGTAGACTAGTCTTACTAGAAGGTAGGTGAGTTTTATCTTAGTAGGAACCAGCCAAACAATAACTTGATTAGTTATATCTTAGGTCTAGCCTAACAAATTTGATTGCTTCAACATAATTTGGTGGCTTAAAAAAAAAATCGGACACAGAAATGTGTTCTGTCATAATTCTGGAGACCAGAAGTTTGGAATCAGAGTGTTAGTCCCATTCCTTCTAGAGGCTCTGGAGGTGAATCCTGCCATCTGTGGCCCCTAGCAGACCTCAACATTCCTCGCTCTGCCTCTTGGCACATAGCTTGCTTCCTGTGTGGACATGCCACTGGATTAGATCTTACCTGAAGCTAACATGACCTCATCTTACCGAATTGTGTCTGTAAAGAGCCTATTTATAAAGAGTTATATTCTGGGGTTACATATATACCTGAATTTGGGGGCACACACTTTTAATCTATGCTATTATTATTGTAGAAAATCAGCAAAAAAAAAAAAAAAGTGGGTAAGAAATCCCAACCTAGCCCAAGGAACTCTTGGAAATTGATGGCTACTGAGAGGAGAAAGACAGTTTAACAGGGATGGTACTCTTGGTGGGCCTAGTGGTTGGACTCACAGTGAAGGATATTTGGGGACCCAAATCACTGTAGGCTGTATAATATATAAGACAGTACATAAAATTGGGTGGGTGCAGTGGGGAGAAGTGTGGATAGAGGAGGGAATCTAAATGCCATCAAACTGTATTGTATGAAAATTGCAAAAATTCAATCAAAAAAGAAAATCAGCTGACAATGAGTTTATTATCAGGCATTCTCTTCTATCTCACTGGTGTCTAACTGTCCTTAGGCACATCTCAAACCATGGGATTTACTGTAGCTTTATAGGAAATATTAACATCGTATAGTGCAAGTCCTCTACCTTTGCTTGTCGTGAAGATTATTTAAACTATTTTAAGTGCTTTCCTTTTCCAAATAACTTTTAGAATCATTTTGTAAATTTCTATAGAAAAGCCTGGTGGGGCTTTGATTAGGGTTGCTTTGACTCTATTGATCAGTTTGCTTTCTTAGTATGGAAACTTTTGATTCATCTCTTTAGGTTCTACCTTTCATAGCTGTTGGATAGTGGCTTGAAGCAGCTTGGGGTTGTCTAGTTCCATGTTTTCTGTGTCCTCATGTGGCTTTCTATCTTTGGGTCTCCTGCCCCTTACAAAGACAGCTATCATTGGATTTAGGGCCTTCCCAGGTACTCCAGGATAAATGGACCTCAATTTATTAACTTAATTGTATCTATGAAGATCCTTTATCCAGGGGGCAGAGAGATGGCTCAGCAGTTAAGAGCACCTACTCCTTTTGGAGAAGATGTGGGTCACCCAGATGGAAGTTTTTTAATCATCTGTAACTCTAGTTTCAGCAGATTCACACCCTCTTTTGGCTTCTGGGGGCACCAGGCATGTACACAGTACACGTACATGCAGGCACTCATATGTAGAAAGTAAAATAAAATCTTATGAAAAGATATCCAAATAAGGTCACATTCACAAGTTCTATAGATCAGGATATATTTCCATCTTTCTGAGGGTCTTCATTAAATTCACTAAATTACTATGCTTAGTCTCCTGCTTTAAAATGGTTACTTTATAGTAAAATTATAGCAAACCAACCAAACACGTCTATAAACGATAAGTATCTGAGAATATTAGGGTCTGTTTTTCTCTGATCTTATTTGCTACAGAGAACCCCAGCTTGCTGGCCTCTCACTACACTGCCTTCCAACTGATTTTCAAACACTTCAACTGTGACATTTGCAATGTTGTCTTGGTCTCCTCTCTTCCAGGTACACCAATTCAGTTGCCTTAAACTCATCTGGGTCAGTCCAGTGTCATCCTATTGGATGTCTCTTCCTATTAAAAATATCAACTCTCCATCATCTCCATTCCACACTCTAATTCTCCTGAGTACTTATCACCACTTGGCATATTGTATAATGACTTGTCTTCATGAGCCATAGTATAATCTTCATGCTAGTAGGGGTTCTGCTATTCATAAATATATCCTCAGCACCCAAAAAAGCATCTGGTACATGATAGTGCTCAGCAGACAGTTTTAAATTCAGCTAAATGAATCAACTGATGAGTGGATGATTTTTTTTTTTCAGTAGAGAAATAGTGTTTAAGAAAGGAGATGATTTAAATCATTGTGTTAGAGCCTAGACTTAAAAAAACAACCCACCAGCTCCTGCTTGTCAAATTTGGATGGCTGAGTATTAAAGAATAAAAACTTTACCAGGCGTGGTGGTGCATGCCTTTAATCACAGCACTCGGGAGGTAGAGGCAGGCAGATCTCTGTGAGTTCTTTGAGTTCAAGGACACCCTGGTCTACAGAGCTAGTTCCAGGCCAGCTGGGGCTACAGGGAGACCCTGTCTCAACAGGAAAAAAAAAAAAAAAGACTTTAGTTGACCTAAACTTTAAACTTCTTTTTGGCCATGCTACAAACTGAACCCAGGGCCTTGTGCATTCTAGGCAAGTACTTGAAACACTGAGATATATCCCTAATGAGGAAACACTTTGAATAAGCAAAAAAAAAAAAAATCATAGTCATATTTAAAAGGGGTAGTGAAATGGGTAGAGGAAAGATTTTTTTCTTTAGTATTGGGTATTGAACCCAGAGTTTTGTATATATTAAGGAAGTGCTCTACCACTGGACCACATTCCTAGCCCATAATAGAATGCTTTCTAATGAATGTAAATGAATTATAGACAACCCATTGTTTATAAATAACTTATATATATCTTTATATATTGTAGTGATACATTCAGCCAAGGATCAGGATTGGAAGCAAAATATTGGGTGAGAAGTTATTAGAGAGCAGGACCTACACACGGTGTCACAATTGCAGGAAACATTTTACCTTTGTAGCGGGTGATCTCCTGGCTTTGTGTAGTTTGTGATGTTGTATGAAATACACAGCAGCTGTGAAAGGCCTTACAGAAATGTTTGACTTGAATCTAATCATATCTTGATTGAACTTCAAGGAATCTTCTGGAAGTCTGGACTGGAGAAGCAAGACAGAAGGCTGCAACATGAAAACCACATATATTCAAAATGCAAGGCCTAAGAAGACTAGTTTCTGAGACTTTAAAGTCGTTGTGATTGAAAACAAAAAGATGGGCATATGTGTGTGACTTTAGATACCAGGAAACTAAGAGACACTATTATCAGTCATGATATAGGAACTTAGATGGGATCCCGGCTTGTGGGGGAGGGGTTACTTATAACCAGTTGGATACATTTGAATGCAGACTGCACCCTAGATAATTATGTATGGTGGTTATATAAGAGAGTGTGCTTTTCTCAGGAATGTCATGCTGAAGTTTTTAGGGATGAGTTAAGATTTCTTCGACTTTCAATTGAATCAGCAAAAGAACACACACATGAGTATGTGTGCGAGATGAAACAGACATGGCAAATTGCTAACACATGTTTAGTCTGAGGGGAGGGTATGTTAGCGGTTATTGTATTGCCCCCTTAGATTTTGTTTGATAAAGTGGGAGGAAAACAATCCTTTTAAAAAGCTGGAGTGAAACAGTAGAGCTCAATAATCCAAGTGATGATTACATGGCAATTAATTCCCCAGAGGAGACCAGGCTGCGCTGCCCTCCGAAAGGTGTTGAATGAAGAATTGACTAAGCATGGAGCTGACCTGTCCCTTGTGATTTATGATGCATGTGTGTTCTGCTAGCTCTCCTATGTGGGTACTTCTGTAGACTTTAAAGTTGAAAAAGAAATATTGGAAAGACAATCATCCCTTGTATTGAGATAATCCATCTTAAAAGACAGGTGAAGCACAACAGAAACCTGAGAGCCCTTCGGTCGGTGTCTGTCTCTTTCTTTGTCTCTCTTATCTTGTTCTCTCCCCTTTCCCTTTCTGCTGTTTCTTTCATGTTTGTGAGGGAAACTTCTAGAAGTTCATTCGCTTTGTCACACATGAAACAATTTTTAGTGTTTTTTTTTTTTTCATAAGCTTGAGATTTTTTTTTCTCTAAATTTTGTGGCCAAAAATTACTTTTTTTCTGTTTTGAAGAAATCAATTATTTGTATTGATTTTTACAAGTACCCTTGTTTCAGACTGGGCTTTGTTATTCAATACTAAAAAAGTTAATGGGACCAGTACTTTGTAATTCATTTCTTTAATCATCTGCCCAATTTCTCCAAAAAAGGCAAAACTTTACAGACTGTCATATAATAAAACCCATTTTTCAAAAGAAAGCTTACGATGCTATAGCATGTAAGATTTTAGTAAAATATTTATAGGACTTGTTATTGCTTCTTTTTAAAAATTGAGTATTTGGGGCTGGAGAGATGGCTCAGTAGTTAAGAGCACTGACTGCTCTTACAGAGGACCTGGGTTCAATTCCCAGCACCCACATGGCAGCCAAGAAATGTCTTTAGTGCAGGGTGTGGTGGCACACACCTTTAATCCCAGCACTTGGGAGGCAAAGGCAGGCGGATCTCTTTGAGTTCAAGGCCAGCCTGGTCTACAGAGCAAGCTCCCGGCCAGCTGGGACTAAAGGGAGACCCTGTCTTAAAAAAAAAGAATATTAGTAATTTTAACACAATTTCATGGTCTTTAGATGCCCTCCCTTATCCACACCTCCCTTTACCACCCCCATCCAGTTTAATGCACTGTATTATATATATGGCCTATAGAGTCTAACTTGTGTCTCCAAATGTCCTTTAGAGTGGGTTCATCTACTGGAGCCTGGTTAACCTATGAAGAGTCCCATCCTTGAAAGAGATGGTCTTCCTACCTCCTAGCAGCCATTGGTTGCCAAAATTTCCAAAGGTTGGGTTAGGGTTTGTTTCTTGAAGGCTGAGAGTTTAAAATGTAAAACGTCCTCTAAGTTATGGTATGATGAAATTAGCTAGAATGCCATTTCCAAATCCTTACTACAGTGATGAAATGTTACATTTTATTTTCAAAAATTATTTCATTCGTGTGTGTGTGTGTGTGTGTGTGTTAGGACAACTTGTAGGAATTGGTCTTCTCATTCCATTATGTGCGTCCTGGGAAGGAACTCAGGTTGTCAGTGCTGGTGGCGAGTGCCTTTGCCCAGTTACCCATCTTGCTGGCTCAGAATATTTCTTTTAGGAGATGGGCATGATGTAGCAGGCTTGTAATCCCAGATATTCAGAAAGCTGTTGCAGGAGGATCCCAAGTTCAGGGCTAACATGGTGAATAACTTAGTGAAACTCTGTCTCAAAATGTAAAAAGAGAAAAGACAGGGTATAGCTCTGTGGTAGAGTCCTTGCCTAATGCATATGAGGCCCAAGGTTCAATCACCAATAACTGAAGCAAAAAGAAGGAAAAGGAAAACTCCTTTTATGATGGCATATTTATCAGATGGTTCAACTTAACAGAAACTCATAAACTTCATCCCCATATGGTAGCACCCTAAATCACAAATAAATTATAATTGAGCTCTTAGGGATGAAACCTTTTAGTTAGAGATCTGTTGAGAGCTGTTAGAGCTAGCTTGAATAGCTGTAGAGAGACAGAATCTCTAACATAGGGAATGCCAAGGATCCATTTACAAAACTGTGTGTTCTTTCCTAGACAAAATGTTTGGATATAGCATAGCTTTTTGATTTCTGACATTCTTTGAAATATTGAGTTATTTATATATAGTAAGTTGTCACAGTTTTTCTTACTAGATAAATAGAATTACTTCTAAAGTTGTCTTTAGGACAGATGAGGTAATATTACTGTATGGATTATAACGTGTTAATTCTCTCCTTACCTGCTACTTGCTCTGCATTGGGGGATATTCCTGTTTCATAACAAGGCCATGATTTTCAACTCTGATCTCATACAAGCGGTGAGAAACTCTACAATGTCCTTGTCACCATCTCAATACTTGGTTTTCATTTTTAGTGTACATTAAAATGTGCATTCTAGGGCTGGAGATATGGCTCAGTGGTTAAGAGCACTGGCTGCTCTTGCAGAGGACCTGGGTTTGATTCCCAGAATTCACATGCAGGCTAATAGCTGTCCATAACTCCAGTTCCAGGTGACCCGGCACTGCCTTCTGACCTCCTTGGGCATTGCATTGACATAGGTGCACTTACACACATGCAAGCGATATAGTCACACACAAAAAAATGTACATTCTAGGCCTTCTGATATCAGTAGAGGGCAGGGTCAAGTTTTTTTTTTTTAAACCCTGTTTTAGTGCTGTTTCAAAAGTTGGAACTGGAATGAAATGCTTGTAATCATGCAAACATTCCACTTGTGGGGCTATCCAGGTGTCCATGTATTCTTGTGTTTTTCAGTTTTCACAGGTGCCTAGTAATATCTTTTTTGACTTATTAATTCTTTATTTCCCACCTTGTCCACTCAAAGGCAAAAGCTTCAGGTACATTTCAGAAGAGAGACTGTCTGGAGTTAAGTCTTGGTCATACAGGCAATAAAAGTTCGTTTTATAAATTTTTTTTTGGGGGGGTCTTTTCGAGACAGGGTCTCCCTGTAGCCCAGCTGTCCTGGAACTCACTCTGTAGACCAGGCTGGCTTTGAACTCACAAAGATCTGCCTACTTCTGCCTCCAAGAGCTAGGATTAAAGGTGTACGCCAGCATGCCCGGCTATTAAATTTGTTTTTATTTTATGTATATGAATGTTTTGCCTGCATGTAAGAGCACCCATTTTGTGCAATGCCAACAGAGGCCAGAAGAGGGCGATGGAGTCCCTGTAACTGGAGTGATGGACTGTTGTTGGCTGCCATTTGGGTGCTGGGAACTAAACCTGGATCCTCTGCTAGAGCAGCCAATGTTCTTAACCACTGAGCATCTCTCCAGCCCTGCAAATGAAGTTTTTATTTTATTTTATTTTTTATTTTTGTATGTATGTACTGTCTGCATGTTGGTTTGTGCACCCATGTCATGCAATGCTGCGGAGATCAGAAGAGGGCATCGGATTCCCCTGGAACTGGAGTTAAAAACGGTTCTCAGCCGCCATGTGGGTGCTGGGGATCGAACCCGGGTCCTCTGCAAGAGCAGTTGGAGCTCTTAACCGCTAGGCCATCTCTCCAGCCCCAGCAAATTAAAGTTTTATCTCCCCCAAATGATTAGGAGTCCTGACTATACTCACAGGGATTAAGTTCTTAATCTCTCACTTGGCACAAGACTGTCTTGGCAGCTGTTTCCAAGTTCATTTTCTTTGTTTACTATGTTGTATGTTTTAGAATTTGGGCACTTTAAACACCACTGGAAAATCAGATAAAGTTTTGAACATGATTTTAAAACATAGTGGTGGGCTGGAGAGATGGCTCAGTAGTTAGGAGCACTGGCTGCTCTTGCAGAGGACCTGGGTTCGATTCCCAGCACCTATATAACGGCTTGAAGCTGGGTGGTGGTGCAAGCCTTTAATCCTAGCACTCAGGAGGCAGAGGCAGGGGGAATCTCTGTGAGTTCAAGGCCAGCCTGGTCTACAGAGTGACTTATATGTTCTAAACTGAACTCTGGCATATCATTCATGGAAAGCAGTTTTTAGGACTTAGGTCAGTCCTATAGTTAAAAACAGTATGTTTCTATTTTGTCTAGTTGATGCTAAAATTTTCTCCTTCATAGCCTGAAATGCTGAGCCATGGTTTACCCTTAGGGGGATTCCTCTCCCCTGATACTGTGTTAGCTTTTATTGAGTATTTCTACTCTGGGTTTGCACTAAGCACTGTTTGTTATTTTGATGCCATTAATAACTTTTCTGTGAGGCACAGGTACTTACCATTACCACCATCAGGGACTGTCTGGTTTTGAAGTGGGAGGAACCTAAGGAGATTCATTCACAGTCAGGTGGCTAGTACTAAGTGGTAGAGCTGAAGTCCAAATCTCAGGGTTTCTGATTCCAGACTCTGTACCCCTGTGTTGAATGGATATCCCAAACTAGCAGGAGTGCCTTGCATCTGGATTCTGCTCCGTGTCAGAACAGTACGATTGACAGCTTTTGTATTTTGTGTGTCTGGCTTTCAATTTGGAGTGTAGCTCTCCTGGTTGATTCTCAGAGTAATTGTCCTGAATCTGAGGTACATACATGTTTGGGGACTCATGGAGATTTCCCAAGATTTTTGCATGCCAAAAATGGCTCCAGAGCATTTAAATCCCTGATGCCCATGTTCACTCCTTCCCAATAGGGTTCTGGGAGCACCTGCTACTCCTTCCCTCCTTCTCTATCACAGGTTGTTCTCCCCCCCCCCAACCACAAATTGACAGTGATGGTCAGTCATGCTTTTAACTCAGCATAAATATTGTAGTTGTTTATTGCCTGAGGGGTAAAAGCCTGAGGTTCTTATAGTACAGAGACAATTTAAGAATTCTTAGCTTTAGGGTAAGAATTTGAAAATAGCTAAATAAAGAGAACTTTGGTCAGAATCATAGCAATTTCTTCCAGATAATAAACCTGTGCATAGCAGGACTGTAAGAATCAACTTGAATGCTGTACTGTGGACAGGATTCACAAGGAAGGCAGATTAGCACATTTATTTGAATGGAAAGTGATTAAAAATTTTTTTTTTTCTTTTGTGGATGAGTGTTATGCCTGCATGTGTATAAGTGCACCTGTGTCATGCCATGCTTGCAGAGATCCCTTGAACCTGGACTTAGGGAAGTTGTTAGCTGCCATGTGGGTGCTGGAATTCAAACTTTGGTCTTCTGCAAGAATAGCCAGTGCTGTTAACTGCTCATCTCTCTAGCCCTGAAAGTAAGGTTTCTAACATAAAGCTTGACTTGATGTGTTGATTTGCTAAGGACTAAGCTTAGCAATCTTATTTAGTAGGCATTCTTTGTTAAGTACATTAGTAAAATCTGTAGCTCTCAGCCAGGTGTGGGGGTGCAGGCCTTTAATCTTAGCAGAGGCAGAGGCTGATGGATCTCTGTGAGTTCAAGGCCAGCCTGGTCTACAGAGGGAGTTCCAGGCCAGCTGGGACTAAAGGGAGACCCTGTCTCAAAAACACCAAAAAAAAAAAAAAAAAAAAAAAGTACAAAATACTGTTTTGGAATGTCCTCTACCTCGATTAAATTTATGATAAAAATTTAAGATGTCAGCTAAAAAGTGCCACAGTAGTACATGACTTTTCAGAATTCTTGTAAGAGGTTCACAAGCACAAATTAAAAGAAGATGATGTTAGGGACCTTCTCACTTGTCCCTGCACAGCCTGATGCTCTCTTACCCAACATTGGCTAGAACCCATGATGGTCTGGGGACAAAGTTAGGATTAATTTCACCTAGGTACTTTGAAACTAGATTGTTACTTGAAGCATGTGTACATGCATGTATATGTAAATGTGTAGTGTGTGTGTGTGTGTGTGTGTATGTGTGTGTGTGTGTGTGTGTGATGTGCACATAGCGGACAGAAGGAGGACACCAGGTGTCCTCTGTATTCCCATCTTATTCCTTTGAGATGGTCTCTCACTGAACCTGGGGCTAGGCTGTCAGCCCAGCTGATCCTCTTGTCTCTATTTCCCAGTAGCATTGCAGTCACAGGGAACCACTACCACACTCAGCTTTTTATGTGGGTTCTGGGGATTTGAACTGATGCTTGCTCAGCAAGCACTCTTATCCACTGAGCCATTTCCTAGTCATTTCCTTGAAGCACTTTAATATCAGTCACTTTCCTTAGAGACTACCTTTTAGTGCAACAAGTATGTTGATTATGTGGATAGTGTTGCCTAGTAGTTACGTTCTAGAGCCTTTTAATAGATTGAAGTTCCATTTATATTCCTGTTGCTTATCTAGTGCTGCTAGAGAAGTTGGTGAATATTATAATTTTCTTGTGTGAGATGAAGAAATAACCAATTTGAGGATAACTCCAAAGTATTAAAAAATTTTAATATTTCTTCTAATGTTTCTTGATGATACCAGTGTCATCCACCTGTCCTGGTACTCACTATGTAGACCAGGCTGGCCTTGAACTTACAGAGATCTGCCTGCCTCTGCCTCCCCAGTGCTGAGATTAAAGGTGTTTACTACCATGCCCTGCCTCATGTTTGCTTTAATGACTGTTCACTAGCAGGCTTTAACACGTATACATTTGAAGCTGTACACCTCTGGCCTGGTCCAATATCCTATTCCTTTTTTAAAAAACTTGGGCTGGAGAGATGGCTCAGTGGTTAAGAGCGCTGACTGCTCTTGCAGAGGACCCGGGTTTGATTCCCAGCACCCACATGGTGGCTAAGAACTTCTCATCTTTAAGCTGGGCGTGGTGGCACCTGCCTTTAATCCTAACACTCGGGAGGCAGAGGCAGGTGGATCTCTGTGGGTTCAAGGCCAGCCTGGTCTACGGAGTGAGTTCCAGGCCAACTGGGGCAATAGGGAGACCCTGTCTCAAAAAAAAAAAAAAAAAACAAATTTATTTATTTGTATTTTATATGTATGAGTGTATTTTCTGCACATGTGTAAATGCACCCATGTCATGCAGTGCCTGCAGAGGTCAGAAGAGGAGGTTGGATCCCCTGGAACTGGAGTTACAGACAGTTGGTAGCTGCCCATGTGGGTGCTGGAAATTGAACCTGGGTCCTCTGCAAGAGCAGCCAGTGCTCTTAACTACTAAGCTATCTTTCCAGCCCCAATATCCTATACCATTTTTAAGCTCTTAAATTTATTTTATTGTTTGGAGGTAGGATCTGCTATGTAGCCTAAGCTGGCTTTGAACTCATGAACTTATCATCTTATGTCGGTATTATTAATGCTGGAGAGACATCTGCCCCCACACCTGGGGAACATTTCTTTAAGATTCTTTCCTGGGGCTGGAGAGATGGTTCAGCAGTTAAGAGCACCAACTGCTCTTGCAGAGGACCTGGGTTTGATTCTCAGCACCCACATGACAGCTAAGAACGGTCTTTAACTCCAGTTCCAGGGGAATCTGATATCCTCTTCTGACCTCCGCAGCATTGCAAGACACAGGTGCATCAACCTACATGCAGACAGTACACTCATGCATATATATAAAAAAAAAGATTCTTTCCTTACATCCTTTCCCTTTCTTCCTCTCCTGTCCCTTCCCATTTCTTCCCCTCCCCTCTGGTTTCATTTATGTGTGACAGTTAAGTATGCATGTGTATGTACTATTTTCAGCTCTTTGTTGAATTCTAGCCCAATGTTTCTAAAACTTGCTAGAATTATCTGGGGGTAATTGCCACAGACCTTTAGAATCAGAATCTCTGAGGTAGAGCCTAGAGATTGCATATTTGACAAGCATCCCACGGTAATTCTTGTAACCAGACAAATTTGAGAAATGCTGATTTCATGGTTATTGGTCAGATAGGCTTTTATAAAGCTTCCTTAATCCCCTTCTTGGAGATTCACAATGAATATTAGCTTATTAGGGGATATGTAGAGATTTTCTTCCTCAAAGCTATTTTATGTCTGTTTAATTCAGCATTTTCCCAACTTCACTATGAACACTGTGTGTATGTGTATGTCTGTGTGTTTGTGTGTTTGTGGCATTTCATTTGACTTAAAATACTACATATTATTATTCCTCAAACACAGCTTGGCAAATTCTGACGTAAGCACATGTTTCTTAGCTTTCATTTTGTGAACATTCTATTATGCTGTCATTGAAAGGTCTTGCATGGTGATTTGCAACCTTGTTCAATGGTTTTAGGTCTCAAGTCTCAATTAATTCTCTTTGGGAAGGAAGTCTTTTGTCTTCTACACCACAGCCATGTCTGCTTATAATTAGCGAGAGCTATTCATTTTCTGAGCTTTATCTAGGTTGTTTAATTTATTTTAGTCTTAAATTTTTGACTTATTGTAGTTTTCTCATCCTAATGAAAGATAAACACAATATTCAAATATAAAGAAGTTCTAAAATGTGTTGCTTCTTGTGACTGTAGGTAACTGTGAGTCATATACTTCAACCTGTTCTGTGACTAATACACAGCAAGCCTAGTCTAATCTCTCCAAGCAGAAGAGGGTAGATGCATCTGGAGTGTTACCACAGCACAGTAATGATCAGCTTTAACTCTAAATTAATTCAAACTAAATACAAAGTTCAGTACTTAATTACATTGCATGTGTTTCAATGTCCAGAAAGACACAGAGCCAGTCATTTATATATTGAACAGTGGAGTTACAGGACATTTTGGCCCTTGCTGAAGGTTCTGTTGGACTGTGTCAGTGTAGCAGGCCTAAATAGTATTCTAGTATATCATGTGACCTAAGTTACTATGCCCAAACTTCACATGATAGTTGTGGAGATGATTTGCTGGATGAAATCATGAATCCAGAAAAGGTTCATTATATCTAAAGTTAGAAATTTAGAATTCGGAAACAAACCCAACCAAAACCTGAAACAACACAATGGCGATTTGAAGAGCAGTATGCATGCTCTTTAAAAACTCAAACACAGCCGGGCGTGGTGGCTCACGCCTTTAATCCTAGCACTTGGGAGGCAGAGGCAGGTGGATCTCTGTGACTTCAAGGCCAGCCTGGTCTACAGAGTGAGGGAGATCCTGTCTCAAAAATACCAAAAAAAACCCAACAACAAACAAAGAAAAAACTCAAACACACAAGGGATTTGTTAATAAACTTGGGAATGCCTTTAAAATTATTTTTTTGAATGAGATTAACTATTTTATTTTATTTTGTTTTATTATTTTATTTTTGAGACAGGGTGTCCCTATAGCCCCAGCTGGCCTGGAACTCACTCTGTAGACCAGGCTGGCCTTGAACTCACAGAGATCCGCCTGCCTCTGCCTCCCAAGTGCTCGGATTAAAGGCCTGTACCACGATGCCTGGCTTAAAGACGGTTCTTGGCCACCATGTGGGTGCTAGGAATCGAACCTGGGTCCTTTGCAAGAGCAGTCGGCGCTCTTAACTGCTGAGCCATCTCTCCAGCCCCTTAAAATTCTTTTAATTCAACCAGTATATATAAGCAGAAAAGAGCATCCAGGTTGGTGGATTTTCACAAACTGAACATCTGAGTATTCCTAACATCCCATATGCTTCTTGTGTGTTCAATGTGTCGTAGAGCTTGCTTTTTTTTAATTAATGCATTTTCACTTTTTTTTTTTTTTTTTTTTTTTTTTNAAGGCAGGGAGGCACGGTCTCTGCTACAGGTTTCAGGAGTTATTTAATGACATTCTTTTTATTTATTTATTTTTTTTTGGTATTTTTGAGACAGGGTCTCTCTGTAGCCCCAGCTGTCCTGGAGCTCACTCTGTGGACCAGGCTGGCCTTGAACTCACAGAGATCCGCCTGCCTCTGCCTCCCAAGTGCATTTTCACTTTTAAATAGTGATTGAATTGAGATACCATTTCACAAAAACATTCCTCTTCAGTTTCTGAAGTAAAACACTGAATTTTACAGAGTACTCTCATAGTAAATGCATCTTCAGTCTGTGAACTTAATATTTTAAATTTAGGAAGACATACTAGAATAATAAAGAAATACAGCCTTGAACTTTTTGAATTTTCTTTTGTTGGACATGACTAGGAGAAGCAGTAGAAGCTGGGACTTGTGGTGCACACTTGTGATCCCAGCACTCAGGAGGCTGAGGCAGGAGGCTCACAAGTCTAAAGCCAGTCTGGGTCATGTACAGGACACTGCCACAAAGAAATGAGACACACAGGGCATTATCTGATTATCTGTGAGTATTTCACAAATGCTTTTTTCTCCATGGGGTGAGGGCTTCTGCTGGAGGTCAAGTCCAGGACGTTGGGTATGCTAGGCAGGTGCTGTGTCATTTGGCCACATCCCCAGCTAATGACTATTTTATGTTTATTTTTGTGAATCCCTAAGATACTATTTCCTATATGCTGAATTGTAAAAACATGAGGAATTGTCTTCAGATTTCAACTGCGTGTGTTTGGCAAGCAGCTGTAACCACTTGGAGTGAATAAATGTAAAAGGGAACAGTAAACATATTCCCTTTCCATTTGACTTGATTTAAGCCAAACGATTGAGAACTGATTTTTTTTTCTATTTCTAAAGTAGTTTTAGCCTTTGATGATGTTGACTACTAAAGCATAGAAATAGGTTGGTTTCTAGACATTTTTTTTTGTCTGTGTATGTATGTGTGAGGGTGGTTTATGGACGCGCGTGTGTGTGCAGGTCAGAATATGTTGGGTGCCCTCTTTTATCACACTCTGCCTTATTCACTCCCCCTACATGGAGCTTGTGGGGTTTTGGCTAGGCTGGCAGCTAAGCCTCAGGGATCCTTTTCGCTGTCCCCCACAGTGCTGAGGTTACAGACATGAGATAACGCCTGGGTTATTAATGTGGGGTGCTAGTATCCAATTTAGGACCTCAGGCTTGCTCTTAACTACTGAGCTATTTCTCCAGCTCTCTAGACATTCTTTTTCTTTTAAAAAAATTTTTTTTTATTAATTTTATTTATTTCTGTATGTGTATGAATGTACTGTCTGCATGCAAGTTTGTGCACCCGTGTCATGCAATGCCACGGAGGTCAGAAGAGGGAGTCGGATTCCCCTGGAACTGGAGTTCTCCTGGAATTGGAGTTTCAGACGGTTCTCGGCCGCCATGTGGGTGCTGGGGATCGAACCCGGGTCCTCTGCAAGAGCGGTCAGCGCTCTTAACCGCTAGGCCATCTCTCCAGCCCTGACATTATTTTTCTTACATATTTAACTCCAATGGAAATTATTCGGAAAATCAGAATGAATGTATTTTTTAATTTCAGCAGTTTACAGGTGTTTCATGTAGCATATTTCCATTTTGAATACAAATGGGCTTGTAAATATGTAACTTTTGTCTTTCTATTATGTGTTTGTGTGTATGTGTGTGCATGTATATATGCTGATACAGTTTCCTCTGGGTGTAGAGGCCAGAGGTGGACACTCAGCTGTTTTCCTCTATCACTCTTCTACGAGGTTTTTGAGACAAGGTCTCTCACTGAACACAGAGCTTCCTGTTTCAGCTATCTGGCTGATTACCAAGTTTGGGGGTTCACCTGTCTCTGTTGCCCAGAACTTACACTGCCAAGACCAGTTTTTATGTGGGTACTAGAGATTCAAACTCAGGTCCTGATGCATAGCAAGCACTTTACCCATGGAGCCATCTCTCCAGCATTTAAGTTTTATTTTTCTCATTAAATAGTAGAGATTCTTATTATAGACTAAAATTTTTGACACTTGACTTTACAGAAATATGCTTTACATTTCATCCTAGCATAAAATCGTGTATTTATAATAAAAACCTGTAAATAATGCCTTGTTACCTGCAACCCAGTATATATCTTATTCTATATGTCTTTATTCCCTCGTTCAGTTTACTTGATTAAAAAAGTCTGATAAATGTCCTATTGAATTGATTTTACAACATACTAGTGGGTTGTTGCTGACCATGTGAATCTCTGTTCTAGAATAATCTCTAAGGTAGAGGTCAATAGTCAGCAGTTGGTAACTGAGGGGCACTGATTTTTCTCCCTGTGAGCTTAGTACAGATACTCTTCTCCTCAGCCTCTGTGGCCATCCAAGTGGCGTTTGGCTCTCCTGTTGTATCCTGCCTCAGGCTGCTGTGCTTCGCACTGCCTGCTGTTACATGCTTTCTGTGTTCCTAGGAGGATCCGCTGTGAGAAATACTTACTCCAAATTTGCAGCCTCGCTGTTGTTTCTGCTTTCTTCATTTTTTTTCCCCACATTAAAAAAGATCCATATGGTGGTTGGAGAGATGGCTTAGTGGTTAAGAGCACTGGCTGTTCTTGCAGAAGACCTGGGTTCAAATCCCAGCAGCCACATGGCAGCTAACAATGGTCAGTAACTCCAGGTTCAAGGGATCCAACATCCTCTTCTGTCCTCTGTGGGCACTGCATGACATGGGTGCACTTACATGCAGGCATACCACTCATACACAGAAAATAAAAATAAAATTAAAAAAATTAAGATCAAGATAAAATTAATGAGAAGAAACACCACTGCTTTCTAATTACAAACATACCCATTATTCTCTAAATAAAGCCCTTCCCCTTCAATTCTGCTTTCTAATTACAAACATACCCATCATTCTCTAAATAAAGCCCTCCCCTTCAATTTTTCTTTAAAAATGACCAAACTGTTTTTCTGTCTCTATGAATTTCCCTGTTGTGACTATTTCAGATAATGGAATTTCAATGTATTTTGTTTGTCTCCCCTCCCTTTCTCTCTCCTTCAGTCCCTCTAGTCAGTCCTTCCCTCCCCTCCCCCTCCTCCCCCCTCCCCTCCCTCCTCCCCTCCCTCCTCCCCTCCCTCTCTCCTTTCCATTTGCTAATAGCCCAAGTTGGTGTGGGCCTTGCTGTCTAGGCTGACCTTAAACTCCAGACTTCCTGTCTCTGCCTCCAGTCACAGGCCTGTGTTGTGTCCATCTTGGCTCCAGTCACAGGCCTGTGTTGTCGTGTCCATCTTGGCTCCAGTCACAGGCCTGTGTTGTCGTGTCCATCTTGGCTCCTTTCACTTATCACCTGAAGATTTGTTGCTCTTGTAGCTTGTGTTATACTTCATTCTGTCTCCTGGCTGAATATTGTGTTGTTATATGGACACCACATTTTATTAGCCATTCTTTACTTGCTGGACATTGGATTTTTTCCCACTTTTGGACTGTTATGAATTAGGCTGCCATGAGCATCTTGAGCACTTTTTCGTGTAGACATGTTTTTTATTTCTCTTAGTGCAGTTTCACTCCTACTTATACAACTATCTTTTTGAGTAACCGCCTTCTCTGTAATAGCTGCACATGTCACACCATCAGCGTACAAGGGTCCAGTTTCTCCATTCTTGCCAACAGAAATAACTGTCAATGATTATAGCCATCCTAACTGGCTCTCAAGTGGTATCTGATTCTGATTTTGATTTGTGTTCCTCTAGTGGTAAATGGTGTTGAATAACATCTTTTTATTTTTATTTTTTATGTGTATGAGTGTTTTACCTGCGGGTATTTAAGTGCACCACCCACATGTGCAGTGCCCACAGAAGCCAGAAGAGGTATTTGATCCCCAGGAACTGGAGTTAACAGATAGTTGTTAGCCTCCCTGTGAGTGCTGGGAACTGAAACCAGGTCATCTTCAAGATCAGCCAGTATTCTTTTTTTTTTTTTTATTAATTTTTTATTTATTTCTATATGTGTATGAATGCACTGTCTGCATGCAAGTCTGTGCACCCATGTCGTGCAATGCCGCAGAGGTCAGAAGAGGGTCTTGGATTCCCCCAGAACTGGAGTTCTCCTGGAATTGGAGTTTCAGACGGTTCTCAGCCGCCATGTGGGTGCTGAGGATCGAACCCGGGTCCTCTGCAAGAGCGGTCGGCACTCTTTTTTTTTTTTTTTCACATAAATTTATTTATTTATTTTTAACAAATCTAGACCCATGTTCCCGCTCATTCCCCCGCCCCACCAGAGCTCGTGCATTCTGCCAAACATGCTTTCCATCTCTTAGTCTTTCTCAATGTTTTCCATGGGGAAGTTGACTGTTTTGAGCAGAAGTTCACTGTTTCAGTCAGTTCTTTGATGCAGTATTTTCTGTTGTTGTTGTTGTTTCCAAAATGCATTATGTCCAACTGCTTTGTACAGAAGCTCAGGGGGCCCTACACAAGAAATACTTACAACTGGGTAATTGGCACTAGCATCCACAGATGAGGGATACCATTCGTCGTTTGTTTTTCTGGGACTGTGTTACTTCACTCAGCATGATGTCCTCTAGCTCCAGCCATTTTCCTGCAAAGCTCGTGATGTCGTCTTTCTTTACTGCTGCATAGAACTCCATTGTGTAGATGTACCACATTTTCTCTATCCATTCGTCAGTTGAGGGGCATTTAGGTTGGTTCCAGCTCTTTGCTATTGTGAAGAGAGCTGAAATAAACATGGCCGTGCATGTATCTCTGTGGTGGCGTAAGTCTTGAGGGTACATGCCCAGGAGTGGTATGGCTGGGTCGGGTGGCAAGTTCATTCCAAGTCTTCCAAGGGTTCTCCACACTGCTTTCCATAGTGGCTGTACGAGTTTACATTCCCACCAGCAGTGGATGAGTGTTCCCCTTTCCCCACAACCTCTCCAGCACTTGGTATCATTTGTTTTCTTGATCCTAGCCAGTCTTATTGGAGTAAGATGATATCTTAAAGTGGTTTTCATTTGCATTTCCTTAATGATTAGTGATGTTGAGCAGTTCTTGAGGTGTTTCTCAGACATCTCTAATTCCTCGCTTGTGAAGTCTCTGTTCAGTTCTTTGCTCCATCTATTGAGCGGGTCGTTTGTTTTCTTTTTTCTTTGTTTTTTGAGTAGTTTATATATTCTGGAAATCAATGCTTTGTCAGATGTATCTGCAGTGAAGGTTTCCTCCCATTCTGTGGGATTTCTCTTCACTTCCTTGATTGTTTCTTTTGATGTACAGAAGCTTTTGAGTTTGATGAGGTCCCATTTGTCAATTGTCGACCTTAATTCTTAACCACTAGGCCATCTCTCCAGCCTCTAGCCAGTGTTCTTAATCACTGAGCTACCTTCAGCTCCAAACATCCTTTTTTTTTTTTAACCTTGTAAAAATGGGTGATTCAATACTTTTTATTTGACATGATTCTTCTATAGACATAGCCATGCTAGGTAAGATAAAAAAGCAAATTAAAACAGCTGTAACACTTAAAAATCATCTCATTGTTTATCTGACAATTCACTTCTAAGCTAGTTCTCTTAATTTTTTTTTAAATAATTTTTTATTACTTGATGGCTCAGTGGTTAAGAGCACCGACTGCTCTTGCAGAGGACCCGGTTCGATTCTCAGCACCCACATGGCAGCAAAAATCATTTAAAAAAAAAAAAACTTTTTTTTTTTTTGTGTGTGTGTGTGTGTGTGTGTGTGTGTGTGTGTGTGTGTGTGTGTGTTAGTGTTCACACTTGTGGCCAAAGGACAATTGTGGGAGTCTGTTCTTATATTTCATCACACGGGTCCCAGGAATTAAACTCAGGTCCTCGGACTTGATGGCAAGCTCCTTTACTCTCTGAGTCATTTTGACAGTCCTGAACATCATTTTTTTCAAGTTAGCAGTCAAACTAATAGGTTTCAATATTTTATTTTATTTTATTTTTTGTTTTTATTTTTTTGAGGCAGGGTCTCCCTTTAGTCCTGGCTGGCCTGGAACTTGCTATGTAGACCAGGCTGGCCTCTATCTCACAGAGATCCTTCTGCCTCTGCCTCCCAAATGCTGGGATTAAAGATGTGCACTACCACACCTGGCTACAGTTTTAGTATTTTTTAAAATATAGTTTTACATATATATTATTAAACACTGTTGAACATCTTTTTGTATGATTATTAACCATTTTATAACTTACTCTTCTGTAGAAAGGTTCAGATTGTTTACTTTATTGGCCTTTTTCTCTGTTGTTGAATTTTTAATTTATATACATGTTTTGCCTGCATGTATATAAGTTCACCGTTTGCATGTAGTGCCTTTGAGGGCCAGAAGAGGGTATTGTGTCCCTTAGAACTGGAGTTACAGATGGTTATTAGCCACTGTGTAGGTGGTGGGAACTGAACCCTGGTCCTCTGCAAGAGCAGCCAGTACTTTTAACTACTGAGGCATCTCTCCAGCTCCTTTACTGTTGAATTTTAAGAATTCTTTCTATATTTTAGATATAGCACTTGGGCTAGAGAGATGGCTCAGCAGTTAAGAGTGCCGACTGCTCTTGTGGAGGACCCAGGTTCAATTCCCAGCACCTACATGGAATTTTAAAGCTGGGCGTGGTGGCACATGCCTTTAATCCTAGCACTCGGGAGGCAGAGGCAGGCAGATTTCTGAGTTTGAGGCCAGCCTGGTCTACAGAGTGAGTTCCAGGCCAGCTGGAACTAAAGGGAGACCCTGTCTCAAAAACAAAAACAAAAACATGAGATAGACCTCCGCGGCATTGCACGACACGGGTGCACAGACCTGCATGCAAACAATACATTCATACACATACAAAAATAAATAATAAAAAAAATTTAAAAAAAAAAAACATGAGATAGATATAGCACTTGTATTACATATGGTTTTTGCATATTTTTTCTTTTTTAAAAAATTTTTTTAATTTTAATTTTATTTCCGTATGTGTATGAATGTACTGTCTACATGCAGGTCTGTGCACCCGTGTCATGCAATGCCGCGGAGGTCAGAAGAGGGTCTCGGATTCCCCTGGAACTGGAGTTCTCCTGGAATTGGAGTTACAGATGGTTTTTGGCTGCCATGTGGGTGCTGGGGATCGAACCCGGGTCCTCTGTAAGAGCGGTCGGCGCTCTTAACCGCTAGGCCATCTCTTCAGCCCCCATATTTTCTTTTTTTTAAATAATGTGAAAATTTTATTCAGGAATAACAGTGAGCCTAGGAAAATGGAGAGGAAAGCAGTCTTCAGCAAGTGGAAATGATGAAGACTCTTAATGATGATGACTGTATGACCTGCAGCAACAGGAAGACTTGCTTTATGGTCCTTGGTTAAATCTTTGCACCTGATGAGGTAGAAGGGGATTCAGCCTGGCCTTTCTTCTGTACCTGTTCCACTAAAATTTTCTGATAAGAAAGTTGACATTCCAGATAATCTTCATTCCTTTTATGTTTATTGATGCATTGTGCCCAAAACATCAAGACATCCGTTTCCCAGTCATTGGTAGCCGCACTCTTTAGTCTTAGCAGGAGCTCAGCTGTTTTCTTCTCCAGCTCCAGAGCCATTCCTAGGGCTTCTACAGGAGCGGTCAGTTCATTCATATCAGGCATCTTATAATCTGAAATGGAGATCTTACCCTCACGTTTCCTGAGATTTCTGAGGGTTTTCACGTGCTTTTGTCTTCTTTTCTCCTGGGCTTTAAAGAATAAGGCAAAAGAAGGCGTTCCTGAGTCATCATTGAACCTGTAGGCCATGGATAAGTACACATTGCCAACATGTAGCATGGAAGATGCCACATGATTGATAGCATGTACACATTCCACAGATTAGGGATCGTCGCTGATTATTTCAGCCATCTCAGCATTAGGGAAATTCGGCATAGGATGTGCCACATATTTTCTGTCTTTCCTTTTTTATTGTTTTTCTTTTACTTTTTGTGGTACTTGGGAATCAAACCCCGAGCTTTATACTTGCTAGGTAAGTATTCCGCCACTGAGTCTATTTTCCCAGGGCTCAGACTCTTGGACTCAGACTCCCAGCCCAAGTATTTTCTTGCCTCAGTCTCCCAAGAACCTGGACTTGAGAGTGAACCACTGTACCTGTCCTTGTTTTCCATTCTCTTAATAGTGCCTTTTGAGTCAGAGGAATTGAAATTTGATGAAATCTATTTTTATCATAAAAATGTTTATTACTTTCACTTTATGTGTATGTGGGGGAGGCACATGCCCCTTGCTGAGAGAGATGTAACTTGATCCTGCTAAGGGGGGCTGCTGCCAGCTGCTTCCTCACCTACAGAAAGGTGCCAGCAGTCCGCAGTCTGCAGCCCAGTCTGAGTGGCTACTGCCCTTCTCAGATTCTTAGCCTGGGACTGACGGCCAGGACTGGAATTTCAGACTAGTGCCTGATTAGCTACCTCTAGTCTACTCTGCTGGCAAACTACTCTCACCAGTCATGGAGCTGCTAACTCCGATGCTGGACTTTTCAGGCTGGTGACCTGATGGGCCTCCTTCCAGTCCCATGCTAGCACATGACACTTGAGACTCAGGCCTGCTTTGGCCTACACGTGCATAAAGTAATGGACCTGGCGATCTTGTTTGACAGTAATGAAAAATCTGTTTATTGTATGTTGCAGGTCACTTTTTTTTTTTTTTTTTTTTTGGTGTTTTTGAGACAGGGTCTCCTTGTAGCCCCAGCTGTCCTGGAACTTACTCTGTAGACCAGGCTGGACTTGAGCTCACAGAGATCTACCTGCTTCTGCCTCCCGAGTGCTAGAGTTAAAGGCATGCGCCTGGTGCAAGTCACTTTTATAGGCTGAATGACGTCTTCTTTCAGGGCCAATCCCCGATCCCTGCATCATGTGCTGCTGGGTCATAAGCTGTTGCCCTCTAATGGTGAGTGAAGGGTCAGTGACGCCTCCTGACTTCCACCTGTGTCTCTGAGAGGTGCTGCCTGGAAAACTAGCCCATTCATACCTAACTTAAACTGGATTTTCCCACACATGTGTGTATTCCCTATATGTAGGTAGGCACACCTGTGTTGTGCAGTGTCTGCGGAGGTCGGAAGAGGATGTTGGATCTCCTGGAACTGGAGTTAGGGAAAGTTAATAGCTGCCATGTGGGTGCTGGGAATTGAACCCTGCTCTTCTGTAAGAGCATTCAGTGCTTTTGGCTGCTGAGCTGTCTCTCTAACCCCTATATTTCCTTTTAAGAGTTCAACTTATATATTTAGGTCTTTGGTGTATTTTGAGTTAAATTTTGTATTTGGAGTAAAGTAGGGATTCAGACAGATTCTTTGCATGTAAAAGAATTTCTTTCTCTGTATAATTTTTAGAATTTACAACTCTGTATATAGGAAGGAGAATGTGAATATTTTGCTTTTTTTGTATTCATTGATCCATTAATCTTGAATTTGGTGATACTCTGTTTTTCTTTTTTGTTTCTTTCTGTGTGTATACATACAACTTTGTTTGGGCCACACTGCACTGATTGTAGGTAGGTCAGAGGACAACATGCAGGAATTGGCTTTTCCTTTCTACTCTGTGGGTTCCAGGAATTGAACTCAGGTGGTCAGCCTTGGTGACTTTGAAGCCCCCCCTGTGCCATCTCACCAGCCCCTCTTTTTCCATCTTTGGTCTTTTTTGAGACAGCGTTTTCCTATAGCCCCAGCTGGCCTGGAATTCACTATGTAGTCCATGCTGGCCTCAAACTCACAGAGATCCTCCTGTGTCTGCCTCCTGAGTGTTGGGATTAAAGGCATGTGCCACCACATCCAGCTCTTTGTTTGTGTATAGCTTTATTAAAGCATTATTTACATACCATGACATTAATGTATTTAAAATTGCGATTCATTGTTTTTAAAAAAAATATTTATTTGTATTTTATGTGTTTGAGTGTTTTGCCTGGATGTATATATATGCAATTTGTGTATGTCTTATGCCTGTAGAGTCCAGAAGGAGGACATTATGTCTCCTGGAACTGTAGTTACAGTTGTGAGCTGCCATATGGGTGGTGGGGACAGACCTTGGGTCTTCTGCAAGAGCAGTCAGCATTGAGCCATCTCTCTAGCCCTATGATTTAGTAAGTGCGAGAGGGCAGAGAAATTAGCAGCATATTAAGGAAAGAGACCATATTCTAGAATGTATTGGGAATACCAAGAGCCAAATTTTTGGTATGTCTGTGAGCATTTGTATAAAGAGACAAGAATATGTAACCTCTTCCAGAAAATGTGACATTTCATTTTCCACCTGGGAATTTCTTGGCTGTTTCCAAGATGAAGATGTAGGACTGGTTTCTGGGGCTTTCCATAAAGTAAAATCCAGGGAAACAAATCATTGGCCTCTACCAGGAGGCAGAGTTAACTGCATGTGTTAGTGTCTTGCTCTAGCCATCTCTCTATATTCACTCACAAGCTTGTGCTAATAAAGTCATCTCAAAGGTTGAAAATTCATCTATTATGTGTGGTTTCATAGTAGAAACCTGATCATATGATATATTCGCAGGAAGAAAGATATAAATAAAGGACAGTACTAACTAGATTTTATTTTCCTTTTGTTGACATCATTTATATTTTGGCAAAAAGGAGTTAGATCTCTTATAGAGGAATTTCCTCTGAACAGTTGCCAGTTTCCTGACATTTCTAGTTAAAAAGGTTTTCTTTTTTCAAACTGAACATACACCTCCTTCCTTGCATAGCAGATGGGAAAGATCAGTGAGCTGCTAGAGAGAATTACAGGTCCCCCGCCTTCCCCCCCAGCTATTTGATCTTTGATCTTAAGACAACTTTTAACCCTGTAGTAATGTCCCAAGAGATTTGAAAGAATATTTTGTAAAGCAAAATTATGGGGACCATGAGTACGTAATTGGTGTTCTGAAAGCATTCTGCCAAACACTAAGCAAAGGCTTTTAAGAAATCATTATCAGCTGTTATGCGTTTTTTATTAGATTGAGTTCTCAGTGTAGTTTATGTTTAAATGCATTATTGCAATTTAGTTTTGAATTTATTGTTAGAGAAATAATGAGACCTTTCTTGATGATCTATCAACAGCTAGAAAAATAAATCACAACCAGGAACAAGCCAAGCTCTCTAATTAGGGTTTAAGATAAAAAATTATAGCAGAATATTTTAATTTGGAATGTTGCTTTTAAGTTGACTTCCTAATGAACTTAGTCTTTTATTAAACAATTCAGGCATTAATAGAGACAAAATTCTGATACAGACAGAGCATGGTCTCTCACCGTAAAACATGACAAAAAAGCAGCAAGATAAAGCTGCAAGTTCATTATAGTTTTTGAACTTGAGAGAGCTGAGATTCCAGGGCAGCTAGTGAACTGGAGGTCTAAGTGGAGACAGATGTCTGCAAGGAGGGACACAGCACTTGCTTACCTGCGGGCAGTCAAAGCTGGACACTGCTAAGAATTCAGCTGGAGTGGAAACTGAAGCCATGGCTGCTAGAGCCCATGGAGGCTGTAGAGGGAGAAGAATACCTACTTGTAGGCTTCACCGGCTACCCAGTGATCCCTTCTGTGGTGCAGGGCAAAGGGACAACAGCCGCTGCTGCTGAAGAAGAAACTCTGCCAAGTCTCTAGAGGAAAGGAGAAAAATATCACCATCACAGGACTAGAGGCATGGCTTAGGGGGAGAACATGTGCCTAACACGCATGAAGTACCATGAGTTCTATCCCTACTAACTAGGAAAATATTGCTCTTACCTTTACGGTACTGGTATAAACCCACTGGATCTAGGGTCAGGGAATAAAGGCAAGCCTGTCCTTGAGGGAGAACCAAATGGATAAAGCTTCCAATAGCCAAACCTGGAACAACTTGCAGTAAAATAAATGCTAAACCTTTGAATTATAAACTATAGGATAAAATACCCATGAGCACCTATCGATAGAAATAAATAATTGAATGGATTTGGGGGTAGTATCTAAAAGAATTTCAGGGGCTGGGGAGATGGCTCAGCGGTTAAGAGCACCGACTGCTCTTGCAGAGGACCTGGGTTCAAGTCCCAACACCCACATAGCGGCTAAGAACTGTTTTTAAGCCAAGTGTGGTGGCACACGCCTTTAATCCTAGCACTCAGGAGGCAGAGGCAGGTGGATCTCTGTGAGTTCAAGGCCAGCCTGGTCTAAAGAGTGAGTTCCAGGCCAGCTGGGGCTATAGGGAGACCCTGTCTTAAAAAGACCAAAAAAAAAAAAAAAAAAAAAGAATTTCAGTTAATAAATACAGAAGGAGTTGAGGAATAGAAAATAATCATTAAAGTACAGCAGTAATATTGTTATGGTGTGGCCCACTGATGAGTGAACAGGTATTTACAGCATTTACAGTTTGAAAGTTTCTCTACCAAGGTATTAATTATAAGAGAAAGAAAGTGACTTTGCAGCAGGGGAACCTGGCAGAGATCCTAACCATGAGCATATCATCTCGTGGGGCTCCTGCCCAGTTGTATAACCTTAAATGCTAATCACAAGAAAATATCAGTTGTACCCAAGTAACTGACCATTGCTCCTCAAATAAAACACACACAAAAAAACCCAGGTACGGCCGGGCGTGGTGGCACAAGCCTTTAATCCAGCACTTGGGAGGTAGAGGCAGGCGGATCTTTGTGAGTTCAAGGCCATCCTGGTCTACAGAGTGAGTTCCAGGACAGCTGGGGCTACAGAGAGAGTCTCTGTCTCAAAAAGACCCTACCCCCCAAAAAAAAGCCAGGTACATTGGTGTGCATCCATAATCCCAGCATTCCTATGGTGAGATCGGAGGTGAAGACAGAACTGGCAGCAGCTCCTGGGCAGCTATCCTGGAGAATGCTGCTCAGAGGCAAGAGAGAGAGTTCTGCCTCTATAAAGGTGGAAGGCAAGAGGTTGTCTTTTGAACCTCACATGTGTGCTACACATACAAATGAAAAACTAATTGTTACATATCAAGAGCAAGGAGAGGTTTATAGATTGTCACAGGTTGGATGAGGCCAAGGAAACCTGAATTATAGCAAAGAACAGTTATGTCACTACAAAAGTCAATTTGGATGAAATCTGAGTCAAGTCTGTAGTTCATAGACTTGCATTAATATTTTTTCTTAGTTTTGATCATGGTTATGTAAGATGTTAAACTGGCCACAGAGTATATGTTTCCTTTTTTTTTTTTAAACTATATTGACACACACAAACACATACATACCCCCAAAAAATTTTTAAGTAAAAATTAAAAGAATGTAGGCTTTAAGAAAAACTGTTGCCTGAAATAATCTGTAAAAAACAAAGCTCTTGCCTCCAGTTACTAGAGTTACATCTGTAAATTTTAGGAGATCAGATTACTCTTTAACCTCATACTTTTGTGTAATTTTCTTTTTTTTTTTTTTTTTCTTTTTATTAATGTATGTGTACGAATGTACTGTCTTCATGCAAGTCTGTGCACCCGTGTCGTGCAATGCCGCGGAGGTCAGAAGAGGGTGTCGGATTCCCCTGGAACTGGAGTTCTCCTGGAATTGGAGTTTCAGACGGTTCTCAGCCGCCATGTGGGTGCTGGGGATTGCACCCGGGTCCTCTGCAAGAGCGGTCGGCGCTCTTAACCGCTAGGCCATCTCTCCAGCCCCCTTTTGTGTAATTTTCTTAAAGGGTATTTCATAATTAGATTTTGACCTGAAATATTTAGGGCTTTACTTTTTACTTTGTAAGTGGATAAAGGAAACTTGAACATGTAACTATTCACTAAAATTTTCTAGATTTATGGAGTTTTGAAGGAAAATTGGCAAGTCTAAGCCTTATTTTCTGTACTGATTCAAGAAATATTGAGTAAGCATAATGTGACAGGTGTTGGGCTAGATCTCATAGTAGTACCTAGACAAGGTAGGTGCTTGCCTGTAACAAACTTGCAGTTGTTTAGGACTCTAGAAAAAAAATATAGGGAGTTCAGTGTCATGTGGGATGTTGTAATCGGTGTGATTTCACCGAGTGTGTTTTCTCCATTTTCTCACACTTTGCAAAGGGACTTCTGTTGTTTAGAGTCTCAGTACTATTAACCCTCCTTCTCAGTGCCCCTGATTCTGACTGTTTTGGTATTCTCAATTTCCTGATGGTTTTCCTAACTTAAAAAGAGTGGTGGCTCTTTGTTCAGACAGTGCCTTAATCTAGTAGTACAGTTACTTAAAATACCATTTTTCTTAACACATTTCTATAACCAGGGAAGCCTTGAAGAGCAAATGTAAGGCCCTTATTTAAAATGCTGCTGCTCTGTTTTATTTTTCCATGGATATCATCATCATCATTATCATCATTATTATTTTAATTATTTTTAAATTTTCTAATTTTTTATTTTATGTGTATGAGTGTATTGCTTGCATGTGGGTGTGTTGTACAATGCCTGTGGAGGTCAGAAGAAGGGTCAGATTCCCTGGAAGTGGAATTTTAGGACAGTTGTTAGCCTCCATGTGGGTGCTGGAAATTGAACTTGGGTCCTCTGCTAGAACAGTCAGTGCTCTAAATCGCTGAGCCATCTCTCCAGCCCTTATGGTACATTGTTTTTATTCATTCTCTTCCCTGTTCCCTGCCCCCACCCCCACCCCCCCATTCTCATTATTATTTTTACATACATGGCATTGGGTTGAACCCAGGTCTTTGAACATGACAGGCAAGTACTTTACCGCAGAGCTATATAGCTCCAGCCCGGTTTTTTATTTTTCTTTTGAGGGTGCTTATTAAGTTGCCCAGTCTGGCCTTAAACTTTCACTCTCTTTCCTCAGCTTCTCTAGTTGCTGGGATTATGGGCCTGTGCCCTCAGGCTTTGCTGTCCAGTGGTTCTATTCATGGAATTAATTTTTGAAACTTAGGAATCTTTGTAGAAAAAATGTGATAGTTAGTGAACTTTCTGTAGCTATAGGGAAGATCTGAGATCATCAGCGTATAAAGAGAAAAGTTTTCTTTGACTAAGTGTTGGAAATTCTGCTCTGTGATTGGTTGCCTCTGTTGCTTTTGGCTTATGGTGGGAGTGTATACCGAGCAGAACTGCTCATTTCATGAGTAGAGAGCAAAGGAGGTCAGAAGTGATCCAGGATCCTCAAACTCCCTCAGGAGCATGCCCTTAGTGACCCGAAGAGTTTTTACCATCCCTCACTTTTATTTTTTTATTTTTATTATTTATTTATTTATTTATTTATTTATTTATTTTTATTTTTTGGTCTTTTTGAGACAGGGTCTCCCTGTAGCCCCAGATGTCCTGGAACTCACTATGTAGACCAGGCTGGCTTTGAACTCACAGAGAGCTGCCTCCCTCTGCCTCCCAAGTGCTAGGATTAAAGGCATGGGCCACTACGCCCGGCCATGCCTCACTTCTTAAAGGATCCATCACCTCCCAGTAACCAATCTTTTAAGGCATCGGTCTTTGGGGAGCCATTTAGGATCTAAACTGTAGCAAATGTACAGATACACATATGGCAATACTTTAAAATAATCATAAGTGCTTTGTGAGGCATTTTTTTTTAATTTTTTAAATCAATTTTATTTATTTCTGTATGTGTATGAATGTACTGTCTCCATGCAGGTTTGTGCACCCGTGTTGTGCAACGCAGTGGAGGTCAGAAGAGGGTGTCGGATTCCCCTGGAACTGGAGTTCTCCTGGAATTGGAGTTTCAGACGGCTCTCGGCCGCCATGTGGGTGCTGGGGATCGAACCCGGGTCCTCTGCAAGAGCAGTCGGTGCTTTTAACCGCTAGGCCATCTCTCCAGCCCCCTTTGTGAGGCATATTGACCTGGTTAGGCATGCTTGGGTTTAAAAATGAAGTTATCAGTTTTTCTTTCTTAATGTAGTTGTTATCACATTAGGAAATAATTTTGGGTTATGATTATGGTAACACTGAAAACTTATCAAGAAGAGATTATGGCCTGTTTTCTAATAGTGTTATTGTGAAGGCATGCAGCAAAGTTATTGCAAAAAACAAAAATGCAGCTGCCTTCAGACTAGGAGAATGCTATCAGGAAGCCAGGACAAAGCAGCCGCTGCCCTTCTCATTGCCTTTCAGCTGACTGAGCAATGAGTCTGTGAAAGATGACAGAGCTGGGGAACCTTTTACATCACTCCAGAGTCTCATCTGCAGTTCTGCAGAGAGGTCAGATTCTTTGCCTTCTTCCCACTCTGGATCCTCAGTGTGCTCCGTTTGCCCTTGAGCAGTGACGTTTATCAAGTCTGGTGTTAAATGTGAACCTTTGAGTTCTTTATGTTTTGATGTTTAAAGGAGTTGGGTTGAGTTCAGAGTCCATTAGAGTTTATTAAATATCTGCTATGTGACAGATTTTGTGATCTGCCACATAAACCTTATCTCATTTGATCATATTTAATTAAGATTTTAAAATATAATCAATCAGGCACAGTATGTTTTATTATGGGGCTGGATTATCTTGAGAGAATTGTTTGGGAAATAAGAATTGATATTTTAAAAGATACTAATCAGATTATGTCAGTAAGTGGAAGAATGAAGTGACATTTGTACAGAAAATGGTTAGTACTGGATGTGTGTAGTTTCTGAAGTCATCTTTAATGCTAAGGGCTTCCATGATGCTTTGCCTATGCACAACACAACCATAATGAGCTTACACTTTAAGAAGGAATAGAGTACCCATCTCTAGAAATAAGTTGGTTTATTATTAATGAGTCTGTAATGAAGAAAATGTAGTTTACAGTACGTTATTTACTTATCGACTGGTAATATCTTGAATTCTATTATATAAAATTCTTCTCCTTTATAGTTTAATTTGTAAGGTATTTGAGCTAATTGTGAGGTTTGTTAGTCATAGATTATGATTTTGTTTGCCTTCTATCCCTCAGAAATATTTTAAGAAAAATAGCAAAGTAAATATTTTCTTGCATAGAGAAGTCTTACCTTATGCTGTGAGGGACACAACTGAAAATTTTCTTTTAAAGTGAAAAAATGAGTAAACTCATTAAAAAGAACCTCTCTGTATTTCTTGACACTGTGTAGATTACATATTTTGGGTTTTTGATGCACTCATTTCTGGAATGATCTCTCCCTACATGCCCTCTAATTAACTTTGAACAAAGAGCCAAACTAACTACCTCCTCACTTCCTGGAAAGTCTTTTTGGGAAAACAAGCAGCATGATTAACTTTCTAATTGATGTGTGGCAGCATAGCTATTTAAAATACTTACATTAAACCATCTTAATTTTTTAAAGATAGCCAGTTAAATATGTAATCAGACTCTGGAATAATTAAAATAAAAGAATGGATATAATTAGAACGTGTGTCAGTCTTCACAGGGTAGCATGTTACTCATAGCTTTGCTGTGCATGTGCTGCTGAAAATAAATGGCTGTGATGGTTTCCTTGGAGAAAGTGCTAGAAAAGGTAGTACTGTCCTACTTACATAGTGGTCCAGTCTGGGTTTAATATACTGTTTATATTACTGCTGTGTCTTATCTGCAATTATGTACTCAGGTAAAAAAAAAGTATGTATATTAGGCTGCCAGAATGAAGATTCTTTCCTAGAATATAGCCAGAGGCGTGGGTCTTTAAGAACTGAATTTTGGTGGCATACGCCTTTAAACACAAACACAGAGGCAGAGGCAGAGAGGTCTTCGTGAGTTCAAGGGCAGCCTGGTCTACATATTGAGTTCCAGGTCAGCTGGGGCTACAGGGAGATCCTGTCTCAAAAAAACAAAACAAAAACATTAACATTGTAATGAAAGCAAAAGATTAATTTGTACAAAATAACAAATTAGTTATGCTGGTTGAATGAGAAAATCATTGTATATGCTTTACAGTTATGTTTTATTCAGTTAACTTCAGCTCAGCTCAAGGACATTCTATGCTGTGCCACCTTTTCTGGCAACCCCCCCCCCCAACCCACTTCCTCACTGCTTTCAGCCGCCCATCCACAACCCAGGGATGTGTATTCATTTCTATTTTATTGTCTTGTGATAAAATTGGGTAGTTTTCTTTTTTTTTTTTTTTTGCCTCCCTCCCTCCTTTCCTTTCCTTTTCCTTTTCTTTTTCCTTTTCCTTTTCCTTTCCTTTCCTTTCCTTTCCTTTCCTTTCCTTTCCTTTCCTTTCCTTTTCCTTTTCCTTTTCCTTTTCCTTTTCCTTTTCCTTTTCCTTTTCCTTTTCCTTTTCATTTTCCTTTCTTCCTGAAGTGGCCTCATGAAGCCAGATTGGCTTGAACTCCATCTGTCAAATGATGGGATCACAGGAGCTTGTTGCACTAGTCTCTGGTTCTCAAACACCATTCCTTCTTCCCTTCACCTGTCTGTCTCTGGCTGCTTCTTCTGGGGGGAGTGCCTTTCTGTTCTTTCCATCGGCACTGATCTTCCTTGTCTCTGCTCCTTTCTTTTACTGAAGCTTCCTAGGAAATCTTCCTAGGAAAATTTAGTTTACTTCATAGTTCCAACTGTTGTCCAGACTTGCTGATTCCCACATACACATTCCTAGCCCAGATCATTCTTCTGAATTCTAGATTTATCATATTTAACTAGCTTCTGGGTGGTCTCAGGAGATGAAAAAAGTCACTAGGGTGTCCTACAAGCTCCTTCAACCCAGTGTCTATAGATAACTCAGAGCTCTCTGATAATACAAGTTCTCTGTGACAAGGATTCAGCAACTGCTTTGTGTCTAAAGTCACTAGGCAGAGGCAGGTGGATCTCTGTGAGTTCAAGGCCAGACTGGTCTACAGAGCAAGTTCCAGGACAGCCAGAGCTACAGGGAGACCCTGTCTCAAAAAAAAAAAAAAAAAAAGACCAAAGAAAAAAAATAATAAAGTCACTAGGGCTACTCCACAGGTGCTGTGCCATGTACTTGCTTGGAGGCCTGCTTTGGTCTCTTTGTAGCACCAGCTGGCCTAGAAACTTGCATTGTAGATCAGGCTAGACTTGATGGTACAGAGATCTGTCCATCTCTGCCTCCTGAGGTACTGGGATTAAAGGTATGTGTACAATGCCCTATATTACTGTGGCTTGTTTTATTTTGAATTTAGGGTTTTTTTTTCTTATTTAATTGTAACCTGTAAGTTCTACTATAAATTCTATTACAACACTGACATCGTAATTGTTCATTTTAATTCAATTTGATTATTTTTGGGATGAGGTCTTACTGTTTGTTTTGCATAGATGGCTCTCCAACCTCAAGTGATCCTTCTGCCTCAGCTTCCTGAGAGGTTGCTAACAAGCCCAGCCCAGCTCAGCCTAGCTCAGCCCAGCTCAGCCCAGCCCAGCCCAGCCCAGCCCAGCTCAGCCCAGCTACTAATTCCTGGAAAGCAAAAACACACTCTTTCTTGCTCATGATAATATAAATTTCAAAATACTTATTTCATTAGAGATAATCACATATTAATTATACAGTTGCATTTTTATAAACAGATATATGACAATTTTTTGAGTGTTGACCAAGAAGTTGTAGAATATATATGATGTGTAATTGTTCTGTGCTAATACTCTTTCCATTACTATAACAAATACCTGAGATAATTAGCTTTGAAAGACACATATTTTACATTGGCTCGCAGATCTAAAGGTTTTACAGGCTCTGGCCTGTGTCAGAGCAGTGTTTCAGTTTGTGACTGGGGCAGAGGAGGTCATCACTTCATGGCCTGTGCATAAAGAGAGAAAGAGGAAGGGGCAGGAGCCCACAGTTTCCTTTAGGGCATACTCCTAGTCTCCTTCCATCTGGCTCTGTCTCCTAAGCTCTACCATATCATACTCTGCTGTCGTTGGATACTTAGAGCAGGTTCTGTGAGCCGAAGGGGGAAATGATTTTCTAATATTTTACTTAATTTTCTTATTACAAATCTTTAATTTTTATTGATAACACCTACTATTTTAGAATGCTTATTTGGGGGCTTAGTGGTATCTCAATGGTAAAAGCATTTGCCTAGCATGTACAAGACCTTAGGCTTGATCTGTAAAACAAGAAAAATATGAAACAAAACCACAGTAACAACAATTCCCTCCTCTCCACAAACAAGAAAATTAGCAAAAATCTCCTTAAGAAAAAAAATTTATTTGAATGAGAAAATATTATCAGCAAACAGCTGGCTAAGTGAAAATATCTTTTGATTTTGAAAAGCATGCACAGATATCTTGCAACAGACTGAAAGGAAGCAAATCGGAATGGCCATATTACAATAAATTGTCTGAGAAGCCTTCAGGCATTTATATCCATTAGTAAAGATGTTGGTTTTCAGCTTTATTCCCAAAGGATGCACCGACACAGAAGAGCTTTAAATAGGTTTCTGAGTAGATTCTTTCCTTGCCATGTTTTATTAACTATATGTATTTCATGTTTTATTTATATTTTGTATTCATTTTTGCTGTTCTTGTCCTTTTATTTTCTGCCTTCCTTTGGATTAGAATATCTCTGTGTGTTTGTTGTGTGCTATATGCATATGTATGTGTTCATGTGTAAGTGTGCGGATATGTGTGATGCGTAGGCCACAGGTTGAAGTCTACTGTTTGTGTCTCCCACTTGGCTCTTTTTTTTTTTTTTTTTTGAGACAAGGTCTCCCAGCTGTCCTGGAACTCGCCATATAGACCAGACTGGTCTATATAGACCAGGCTTTGATCTGTTCCTCCTGAGTGGTGCCCATAAAGGCATGCACCTCCATGTCCAGTCACCTTACCATTTGTGATAGGGTCTGTCACAGAACCTGGAGCTCACTGGTTTGGCCAGACTATCTGTCCTTTGAATTCTAAGGATTTTGCTATTCTTGTTTCCTCAGTGTGGCAGTTAGACATGGTGCCAAGTTTGCATGCCCATGTGTCACTTTACCGACTGAGCTTTCTCACTAACCCCTGCATTAGACATTTTAAAATATTGCATTTTATAGCTTATTTTGACTTACTAGATCAAAAGAAGATATGGAAAAGAAGATATACTTCTTTCTTTGTTGTTGTTGCTATAGATGTAAATGTTTATCTCTGACTTATAATCTAGTATAAAAGATTACTTTTTAATCTGTATTGTAAGGCCCATGTAATATAGTTAACATTTCTTCTTTCCTACATTTGTCCTATTTTATTGTATGTTTTAGTTGTACATGCCATAAAGCCCATGGTATTTGCTTTAAGCAATAAGTTGTCTTTGAAATAACATTTTAGAATGAGAAAAATAGCTCTCCATGTTTGCGCCCACGCCCGACCCTTGCCGCGCTGGCCGTTTCCCTGCGCTTATCTGAGTCTCCAGGTGGCGCCCTTTCCCGCTTCTGCTTGATAAACTTCCTTTGAAATTTCTAGTTTGAGGTCTGCTGCTGCTGTAGTCTTTTTGCATTTGTCCAAAGTTTCTAATTTGCCTTCGTTTTCTATCTTTCCATTATATGTTTTTTGCAGTGCGGGGAGATTAAACCCAGGGCCTCACACATGCTAGGCACATGCGGTGCCACTGACCTATATAACCAGGGCTGCTTTTCTTTTTTTTTTTTTTTTTTAAGTAACTTGTTTTTAGTTAGCTTAAAAAATTATGGGTTTCACCAATTATTTTCAGACTCTGTAATTACTGTATATGGGTGGAGAGTATGTGTCCATATTTTAGAGCAATATAAAATTAATGGAGGAAAATGAATTACTAAACATAAAAAGACTGAGAGAAAGATGCAGGACAGTTATGGCAGAATGCATGATCTGGGATGGGGTAGGGTGGAGTGGGGGGAAGGGAAAGGGGAATATGCCTGAACTGAATTGGAAAATGATGTATGAAATACACAAAACATCAATAAAAATAAATAAATTAAAAAATGATGGGTTTTGGGGCTGGAGAGATGGCCTAGCGGTTAAGAGCGCCGACCGCTCTTACAGAGGACCTGGGTTCGATCCCCAGCACCCACATGGCAGCCGAGAGCCGTCTGAAGCTCCAATTCCAGGAGAACTCCAATTCCGGGGGAATCCGAGACCCTCTTCTGACCTCCGCGGCATTGCACGACACGGGTGCACAGACTTGCATGCAGACAGTACATTCATACACATACAGAAATAAAAAATAATAATAATAAAAAAAATGATGGGTTTCACAATAACCCCATTCATCTCCATGATGTCTTCACCCTCTGCTCGCGTCTGTCCTCCCCGTCTTCTCTGCCCTTCCTTCTCCGTTCTCCCCAGTCCCTTTCTTCCTCCTGACAAACTGCCCCTCCTGCTTTCATGCCATGTGGTACATAATTTAATTTAGAGTCCGTGTGTGAGAAAAAATGAGATAATTTATCTTTCCTCTCATTACTGTTTCTTATTTTACCTGCCCCTCCCTGTAGACTTCCGTCTCCCTAATGGCTCCTCTTCAACTTTTCACACCCTGTATTGGTTTTTACACTTTTTGAGACAGGGACTCTCTGTAGCCCCAGCTGGCCTGGAACTTTCTATGTAGACTATATCATAGAGATCTGTCTGCCTTTGCCTCCTAAGTCCTGGGATAAAGGCATGTGCCACCGTGCCCATATATAGTTAAATAGATTCTGCTTATGAGAAAACATGCCATATTTGTCTTTCCAAATCTGGCCTATTTGATTTAACACACACCCCCATGAAATAAAATGTAATAAAAATTCTTGTACACATACCTGAACACATAGACAGATGCACACACACACCCGCATTTTTTTAGTCTTCGATTGCTGGGCAACTAGTCTCTCTGCATATCTTGGCTATTGTGAACAGTGTGGTAATAAATATGGAGTTGCAGGTATGTTTGTGGTATGTTGACTTAGCTTTCTTTTAGCTGTATACCTAGTACTGGTATAGCTGGATCATATTTAATGATAGTTTCATTAGGTCTACGATTCTGATTTTACTTCACTTATTCAGCTTTTTCAACACTGTCAGATGTTCCATTTGCATTGTTTTGTTTTGTTTTTGTCTTTTTGAGACATGATCTCCGTATAGTCACAGTTGTCTTGGAACTCACAATGTAGACCAGGCTGGACTTGGTCTCATGGAGATCCACCTATTTCTGCCTCCTGAGTGTTGGGATTAGATTGTTTCTCTCGCTGTACAGAAGCTTATGAGTTTTATGAGGTCCCACTTGTCAACTGTTGACCTTACTTCCTGTGCAGCTACTGTCTGGTTTAGAAAGTCTCCTCCTACATCTATGTCTTTCTCTCAGTCTTTTTTTTTTTTTATGCTTAGGAAATCACATTTTCCTCCATTAATTTCATGTTGTTCTAAAATATGGATACATACTCTCCACCCATATACTGTAATTACAGAGTCTGAAAATAATTGGTGGGTGGATTCTAGAGTCCATTGAGGGATTCACATTATGACAACATAGTTGCTTACAGATAAACCAAAAATATAACCATACTGTTGTTCAGCTTGCCTTTCATCTGGGGGATTTGGTGTTAGCATCCACAAATGAGGGCAACCATTCTCCGTTTGTCTTTCTGGGACTGTGTCACCTCATTCAGCATAATGGCTTTGAGCTCCATCCATTTACCTGCAAAGTTCATAATGCCATCCTTCTTTACCACTGAATAGTACTCCATTGTGAAGATGTACCACATTTTTGTCATCCACTCATCTGTTGAGGGGCATATGGGTTCGTTCCAGCTCTTTGCCATTGTGAAGATAGCTACAATAAACATGGATGTGCATATATCTTTGCAGTAGGATGAGTCTTTGGGGTATATACCCAGGAGTGGTATGATTGGGTCAGATGGTAAGCTCATTCTGAGTCTTTTAAGGGTTCTCCACACTGCTTTCCATAGTGGTTGTACAAGTTTACATTCCCACCAGCAGTGGGTGAGTGTTCCCCTTTCCCCACAACACCTCCAGCATCTGTTGTCTTTTGTTTTCTTGATCTTAGCTAGCCATACTGGAGTGAGATGATATCTGAGAGTGATTTTTAGTTTGCATTTCCTTAATTATTAATGATGATGAACACTTTTTAAGATGTTTCTCAGCCATCTTTAATTCTTCACTGGTGAAGACTCTGTTCAGCTCTTTACTCCATCTTTTGAGTAGGTCATTTGTCTTCTTACTTCTTTGTTTTTTGAGTAGTTTATATATTCTTGACGTTAATGCTCTGTCAGATGTGTCACTGGTAAAGATTTCATCGCACTCTGTGGATTTTCTCTTCACGTCCTTGATTGTTTCTTTTGCTGTACAGAAGCTTTTGAGTGCGACTGCTGTCTGGTTTAGAAAGTCTCCTCCTACACCTAAGTCTTGTAGGTTGTTGCCAACTTTTTCTTTTATCACCTTCAGGGTTTCAGGCTTCACAGTGAGATCTTTGATCCACTTGGAGTTTATTTTGTACAGGGTGAGAGGTAGGGGTTTAATTTTGTTCTTCTACAAATGGTGATCCAGTTTTGCCAACACCATTTGCTGAAGATGATATCTTTCCTCCATTGAGCTTTTTTGGCCCCTTTGTCAAACATGAGGTGGCTAAAGTTATATGAGCTCAAGTTTGGATCTTCAATTTTGTTCCATTGGTCAATGGTTCTGGTTTTCTTTTGCCAGTACCAGGCTGTCTTTATGACTGTAGCCCTGTAATATAGCTTGACATCTGGTAATATAATCCTCCCAGTATTGCACTTTTCACTCAGGGTTGCTTTAG